>APFE030782294.1:54905-69174 GCA_000404065.3 Pinus taeda
TGCTAAGTGCCCTGACTTCTATGTAAAGGCAGTGTCATTGTTTACTGAAGTATGATTGACTCCATAGGCCCAATGGAAACTTGTGTAATGCTTATCCAGCCTTTATATTTGTCCATGTTGTTACACCACAAGAGTTAGCCATCTTATCATTAATCAAAATCAATAACCCTTTTGAGAGAGCCCTCTCAGGCTAAGGAGGCTAAACCTTAGTCAAAAGCTTGGTTTGAAATAGTTACTTAGAGTCAACCTGACCAGCAGCCTATCAAGACTTGATTTTGAGATAACAATATCCATCTCAATACCATACTCAACTTACTGCTCATTCGTTTCATTCTCATGTTCAGCCACAGCCTCAGTGGAATGCACCTCATTAGTGGTGGAGGCCCCAATACAACTCTCCTCCTGCTCTTTTTCCTCCACCGCCTACTCAACCACAACCATTACCTCCTGCTCCTCCAAGACAACCCCAGATACCTGCTTAACTGAACTTGAAGCCCAATAACAGATAGGCCCAGTAGGTATATACTGGAGAGACAACATGTCCTACCTATGCTCTGGAGATTTAGGAGATCAGCCTATGATCTGGGAAGGTCCTCGCAGACAGCCAACCTCTTCCTAAGGAGGATGAAGAAGAGAAACAAGAAAGTGAACCCAAAGCCATTCTAGCCTTTCTTGAGAGACTAACTGAAACCGCGCAACCAAACCCAGAAGAAACTGAACATCTGGGAAAACTTAAACAGTTATGTGTAAAAATACCACTTCTCCAGGCCATAAAATATGTACCAATCTACAACAAATTGATCAAAGAGAAGTGTTTCAGGCACCCAGGCAGGCGCAAGAGAGATGCCCCAACTATCAATGTCATAGGACAACTGTCCAACCTGATGTTGGGACAAGTAATCTGTCCAAAATATCTAGACCCTGGGAGTCCTATAGTCGATGTCCACATCAATGGCACCATAATCCCCCACACCCTGATTGATCTAGGGGCTACCATTAATGTGATGACCAGGGACACTATGCTCAAGCTCAACCTTCAGGGCTCCCTACGAAAGACCTCAACAATACTACAGCTAGCAGACTGCTCCACAGTGATCCCCGAGGGAATTGTGGAAGATGTCCTGGTCTCCATTGATTCTTGGGAGTACCCTGCGGACTTCTTGGTCCTTCAGCCAAAGGCAAAACTCACTGGGTACCCCTTCATCTTGGGAAGGCCTTGGTTAGTTACTACGCTTACATCGGTTGTCGAGCTGGGAGCATGACCATTAAGAATGGGCATATGTCCAAATAGCTAGTCCTATATCCTCCTGCCCAACCTCTTCTAGAACATGACTTACCTCTCTAGTTGGGGGAGGAAGATGAGGATGAAGTCTACTCTGCACCATTGTGCATAGTGGAAGCCACCATGGGATGTCCTCAAACTAAGGATGACCTTATTAAGAATTTGATTCAAAATCCACCTCCCAGTGTGTTGCCATTAAAAGAGTGGGTAGAAGACACCCAAGCTAGTGCTTTAGTGGATCTTTGTGTGGCTGATTTGACATATCTCCAAGTTAAGAATGTGGAATTTGGCCCTGAACGAACTTTGAAGATCAAGTCATCCCTATCCCCTTCTCAGGAGAAGGAGCTGTGTAGCTTATTGAATAGCCATTTGGATGCTTTTTCTTAGAGATATAAGGAGATGAAAGGAGTCCACCCCTCAGTCTGTACCAATCACATTTACATTAAAGAGGATTGTAAACTAGTCAGGCAGCCTTAGAGGAGAATGAATCTAGCCCTTAAGGACATTGTCAAAGAAGAACTGCAAAAGTTGTTGGATGCAGGATTCATCTACCCCATCTTTGACAGTGAGTGGGTTTCTCCTTTGGTGTTTGTGCCCAAGAAAAATGGGAAGTGGAGAATCTGTGTAGATTATTAAGAACTTAACAAAACTACCAAGAAGGACCATTTCCCTTTTCCTTTCGTAGATGAAGCATTAGATGGCCTGGTAGGGAAGAAGTTATTTTCCTTACTAGATGGGTTTAGCGGGTATAATTAGATCCAAATTAGCCTGGAAGACCAAGATAAGACCACTTTCACTTGTCCATGGGGCACCTTTGCCTATCGGGTCCTTCCCTTTGGGTTATGCAATGCTCCTGCCACTTTCCAGAGAGCAATACTGAGTATAGTTGCTGAGCTGGTTCATGATTCAGTGGAAATCTATATGGATGACTTTACCCTTATGCTTCTAAATTCCAAGAAGCTCTAACTAACCTGAGGAAGGTTTTATCCAAGTGTATTGAAATGAACCTGTCCCTCAGTCCTGATAAATGTGAATTCCTAATGACTGAAGGGACCATGCTAGGTCATACCATTTCTCAGCAAGGTTTACAGGTGGATCACAACAAGATTGCTATCATCCAAAGGGTCCCGCCTCTGTAAAAAGTAAGAGATGTTCAGAGTTTTCTAGGCTTAGCAGGACATTATAGAAGATTCATTAAATATTTCAGTAAGCTAGCCTCTCCATTGTTTGGTCTTTTGGGGAAAGATGTTGAGTTTATATGAATTGACAACTGTCAAGAGGCTCTGGATGCATTGAAAGGTAAGTTGGTAACTGCCCCAATCTTGAGAGGTCCAAACTGGGCCATACCTTTCCACATTCACACAGATGCCTCGAACAAAGCCATAGGAGCAGCCTTGGGACAAGTTGAAGAGAAGCTACCGTATGCCATATATTTTGTCAATAAAAATCTGTCCAAGGCAGAGTTAAACTATTCTGTAACCGAGAAAGAGCTCTTAGTTGTAGTCCATTCCATAAACAAGTTCAGAAACTACATCACTAGTTATCAAACATTCGTACACACTGATCATGCTGCAATTAGGTATTTGATGAATAAACCTGATGTAAATGCTCATATCATTAGATGGTTACTTTTATTGCAGCAATTTGATTTGACCATTGTTGATAAGCCATGTAAAGAAAATGTTGTTGTTGATTTTCTGTCTAGACTAGATTTGCCTACAGGTGAAGAAGGGATGGTGGATGATCAAATGCCAGATGAATACCTATTTTCTATTTCAGTACTCTCTCCATGCTTTGCTGATATAGCAAATTATTTGGGTTCAGCTCAGTTCCTGCCATACCTGTCCTCAAAAGAGAAGAGAAAGATCGTGAGGAAAAGTGCCCCATTCACTTGGATTGGGAGCAATCTTTTTAAACATGGCCCATATTAGATTTTTAGGCGGTGTGTCAGGGAGGAGGAAGTTTTTGACATCCTCCTAACCTGTCATGATGGGCCCTGTGGGGGCCACTTTGCAACAAAGAGAACTACTTTTAAGATTTTGCAGGCAGGCTACTATTGGCCCACTCTTCATCAAGATGTCAGAAGATACATCAGCCAATGTGATCGATGTCAAAGGATGGGGAAACCGACTCCAAGGGATGAGATGCCCTTACAACCTCAACTGACTTTCAAGCCATTTGAGAAGTGGGGCATGGACTTTTTGGGTCCTATCAACCCTCCTTCAAAACAGAAGTCTTACATCATTGTGTGCATGGACTACCTGATGAAGTGGGTAGAAACAAAAGCAATCAAGGTAGCAACGGAAGAAAAAGTAGCTGAGTTTTTGAGGGAAAACAACTTCTACAAGTTTGGCTACCCAAGAGAATTAGTCATAGATCAAGGAAGTCAGTTTACTTCTAACCTGATTGAATACCTACTCACTCATCACAAGCTTAAGCACAGAATGTCCACCCCTTATCATCTGCAAGCAAATGGACAGGTGGAGGTCACTAACAGAGCTTTCAAAGAGATTTTAACTAAAGTGGTGAGCAGCAGCAGAAAGGATTGGGCAGACCGATTGGTTGAGGCCACCTGGGCCTATAACACTACTTGGAAAACTACAATAGGTTTCACACCCTATGAGCTGGTCTATGGGAAGAAGGCTTTGCTATCCATAGAATTTGAATATAATGCATTAAGTTTGGTAGCTCAGCTAGACCTAGATCTTAGCCATGCACAAAAAGAAAGATTGCTTCAGCTAAATGGATTAGATGAACAGAGAATGCAGGCCCTTCTCCACTCAGAGGTAGTCTAACTTCAAAGAAAAATATGGCATGACCGACACCTCAAAGAAAAGCAATTTCAGCCAGGAGATTGGGCACTGTTATGTGATTTAAGATACAAGGATTTCAAGGGAAGGCTGAGGACAAGATGGTTGGGACCATATACAATGGAGAAATGCAATGACAATGGTTCAGTCCTTATGAGGACCATTGATGAAGAAGCCATCCCCATGCTCGTCAATGGGAATCGATTGAAGATCTACAGGAAGCCCCTTTCCAAGTAGAAGTTCATTGAGACTCTTGGCACATCAGTAGTGGTAGTGGAGGAGGTCCTTGTCTCCACTCCACCTACACCATGAGCACAAAAAAAAGAAGAAGAAAAAAACACAGAAAAAAAGAAAAAAAGGATAAAAGACCTTGGGTGAAAACCTCTTGGAGGTGCCAAGGGCAGATAGTGAGCGTGAAAACCTCCTGCAGGCGCCCTAGCTATCTTAGACTAAAAAAAAAAAACAAAAAAAATAAAAAGAAGAAGGAAAAAATAAACCTAATTTCTGTTGAATGAATTGTAGGTTGTAGGAAGGTCATTACAGGTTTTAGGAGGATCGCACAAGACACAAACAGAGGACATGACCAGGTTTCATGCATCCCTCACAACCCATTCCTCCATGACCATTACCCTTTCTTAAGATTTGGTCTCATTCGGGCTAAGATTTCACCTTCTACAGGAAATTATGTATCTTCTACAGGAGGATCCTGTAGAATCTACGGAAAAGCCAGAATAAATTCCAGAAGAGGGCCTAAGGGTTGGGAATCTGTCTATGAGGCCTATAAACATCCCTATTTCTATCCATTTCCGTATGTCGCCCTTTTTCCATCTCTGTACACCTCCATTGCACTCGTTTTTATGTCCCTGCACAATCATACATAGAAGTCCTGCTTCCTTCATGCTGCAAACATTTTTTTTTTTTTTTTAATGACGAATCAAAGCAGCGGTTTTTTCACTCACCATACCTAATACCTTCCATCTAGATTCCTTATCAGCTGAGACCCTCATCAGCAGTTGCAGCCCTACTCATTTTAGCTTGAACCTTACAAGGAGAAGCAACTATAGGAAATCCTACAAGATTCCTATAGCAGTCGATCCCTCTGAAAGACATACTCCAGAGACAGGGATAGTAAAGTATGGCATATGAGACATGCATGGAGCTCTATTTGAATGTGTGAACATCAGCAATCACACGAGGTTGAGCATGCAGAGTGCAAGCAGCTGCAGCAATGAAAAAATGGGTTCCAACATCCGAGATATGCATAACACGACCAGGACTGCACAGGTAAGTGCCTAAACCTATTCCTCAATTACATGAATCATATTTCAAGGCTGAGTGACTATGGGAATGGTTCAGATTGAAAGGAATTGGTGGCCAGTTAAATAGCCACCCTCAGTCAGTTACACATCCTCACGAGCCCCTGTCAAATTCAAAACTGCCGGTAAGATATGCAGTCAACACGTGTGGTATGTCCATTCAGGAAGAAATATTCGGGACTGGTAGTGGTGGCGGCGGATAACGGGAGAAGGGAGGTGATGGTAGTCAGACGGAATGCAGAAACATTATGACTGTGATGTCGGATCAATGGTCTGGTCCGGACACCTCATCTCTTCACCACGAATCATGCCCGCAGTTAAAAGGCAGCTCAGTTGTAACATTCACCACCCTTTGTTCATTCTGCACTCACGATGTTCTCGACTAAAGTACACATCTACCACTTCCAGAGCAGCTAACCAGTCATCCTCCACTAGTTTTCTTCCTATTTTTGAAAATCTCCTGCCTATCGGGCTCTATAGGAAGCACAGTTTCATTCTACAAGAGCCGGGAGATTTCTACAAGAAGGGTTCTACAAGAAAGGCAGAGAACAACTCTGCAGAAAGGAAACCTAGGATTTTCGTCAAAATTAAAGCTCAAAACGAGGTAGGCTAGGTAAAACTTCTCTATGCATGATTTGTTTGAGTAAGGTGGTGAATTAAACATGGCAGTAGATTGAAAAAAGAGAGTGAAAGTCTGCCTGTGCATTGAAAAACTAAAAGTCTACCTGCATATTTCCCTGAGTCTACACAGTTTCGTTTTCTCTCTGCATTTGAAATCTCCTCATCCTTTTTCAAATTCTCTTGTAAGAAAGATACATGTAGCAGTAAAGGCTAGTCGGTGTGTGTGTGTGTGGGAAAAAATGAATGTGCATATCTATCCACGTACTAAGAAAAGAACCTGTGTCCTTATCCTCTGTTCTGTAGAAAAATTATTTCTTTTAAAAAACAAAAAAGTCAAATTCAGGGTGACAACAGTTTAAAATAAGGTAATTATTACCATTTGATGTTGTAAAGAAACACACGGGAAACTCCTTTTCGGGTTCAGAAAAAACCGAATTCAGCTATCCTCTATTTTAGTAATTGACTGTTTTTTCCCACCTAAGCATTTTCTTTTCTGGCTAAAACACAAGAAGAGCACTCAACACCATGTCAGGAAGATTCATAAGGAAAGAACCCTTAGACTCTAGCAAATTGCATGAGCACGTTGAGGTGGTAGACCTTTTCACCAGGGCAAACTGGATATCCTTCTTTGACAGAATTCAGGGTTATGATGAGGAGATAACTGAAGAGTTTTTGATGTCCCTGAGATCACATTCAAAGACAGATGCCATAGTTAGTTTTATGGGTTTGACCCTAGAACTTACACCTGATCTCATCAGTAGAATTACTGGTCTACCATTGGGGCTCCCTTGGAGCAAAAAGGAGAGATCATTGGGGAAAGTTGCTAAGAAAACATTTTTTCTACCTGAGGAGCATCCTGTAGAAGATAAAAATGGGGTCAGAAGGACAAGCTTGCATCCTTTCTAGAGTGAAGTCAGTTATCAAATAATGAAGTATATCACATGTGAAGGGAGGTTCAACATCATTTATGGATATCATTTCAGGTTGTTACATGAATTAAGGTATGGGATGGACTTGCCTCCAGTCAGAAAACTGAGCATCCCATATTTCCTCCTTCAGTCCTTAATTGAATGTGGTACAAAGCTAAATGAAGGGGTCCTAGATCATTTGGCCCACCATGGGCTCATCAAACTATTGGTGGAAGATGCTTTGCACACCTACACTATCCCCATCGCTTGGGTAATCTTCAGAAATATGTCCAGGGATGATGACATCATAATTTTGGCTAAGAACATCAGCCCATCCAGTAGTGATGAAGGGGAGAAAACTGAAGCAATTGAGAAGAACAATGATAAGGGAGCACAGGACATTCAAGAAAAAGGCAAAACAGAGGAAGAACAGAAGAAAAAAGAGGAATTTGACAAGACTGCTGAACCTAAGACAAAGAAGGAGACAATAGCAAGAACAGAGAAGGGAAAAAGGAAACAAATTAGAAAGAAAAGGCCAAGAAAGCCCAAAAGAAGACTACCACAGCCAAAGTCAGCACCCAGCAAGAGAAGGAAAAGACACACCCTGAGATATCAGTGACACAGGTAGAAATAGTGGGCATAAAGATTTCTATAGGAAGCGAAGGGAAAGAACAGCAGGAAGAGAAATCCCTTGAAATGTTGGCAAGGGAAGCAGTAGTTGTGCTTGCTGCGTTAAGCACCCCTACCAAACAAAAAGGAAAAAGACAAAGGAAAACCTCCATGTACTTTCAAGCGAGAAGAAGCATAAGGATCAAAGTGGTAAAACCCCAGCCACCATCAAAGGAACCAATTGTCATTGAGGACACACCCACTAAAAGGAAGGAAGAGTCTCCTTCTAAGATATCCATCACCTATGAAAGAGGAAGCCCAAAAACCTCCACTTGGAAAAAGAAAATTAAGTTGATGGATTCAAAGACAGTTCTACAGGAAGCTAAGACATCTCTACAAGAAACTCTAGCCAAGTTAAAAGAAACTGAGGAATTAGAAGAGGAGGCAGCGAAACAATCACAAGAAGCAGACAAGCCCGAGGAGATACTTGAACCAAGCCCTCAGCCTAGTTTGGGCTCATATTACAACTTGTTAGAAAGTGTGAATATCATCCCACAGAAGTTTGTTGTACTACTTTTCTTTGCATTGGAACAGGAATGGGTTAGGACTCACACTTGGATGAAAATTTCTAAATCCAAGGGAGTTGCAGAGATAGGCCACCTGGAGGAATAGCTGAAAGAATTGAGAAGAGAGTTGGCCATGGTGAGGCACATAGAAAGCAGTAAAAGAGCCCAGCTACAGGAGGAGAATGAGTTGTTGAAAAAGTAGTTACAGCTACAAGAAGTGCATAAGGAAGACAGGTTGTCCATCTCAGGGGGGCAGCAACAGCAAGAAGGACCTCTAGCAGACAGGGAAACAACCGAGGAACAACAGAAAGAGGGAAAGCTACAAGCTGATGTTCAGATGCTGACAAAACTGCTGCAAGAGAAGGAGTCTCAGGCAACAGAAGAAATACAGGTTTTAAAACAACAGTTACAAGACAAAGAAGCCCAAATGGCCTGCATGGCCAGCTGGGCAGTAGAAGCCTTACAGTGTAGGCAACCTGCTAAGTCCTATGCCTTATATCTTAAAGACCAATGGTTGAAATTTCAAATTAACACATCGGCCCAAAGGGGCACCATTCCATTCCAGAATTACAATCAGTTTATGTATTTGCGTGATAATAGCTCAGTTGAAGATAAGGCCAAGTTAGTAGAATTCTATGTACACAACTTGGTGCTCCCAAAAATGAATCTATGGGACCCCAATGCTGCATTGGGAGATGTACAACTCATGGATATGGCTTCTTCATTAAGCCATGAGGAAAAGAGCGCAGTAGAAATTTGGAAGGTTATGGACAGGTAGCCAAGTGAGCCACTCATGATCAGGGCAGAACCAGAAGATCCCTTAACTTTAGTACATGCTTATCAACACCTTGAAGCAGCCCTCAATTTCTCTTAGATTACATTGAAAGGCAATCTCAGGCCATTTCTCACTTTGAAGACATGGAAAGATTTTTTGGCGATAATTGCATTCATGCTTGCACAAGGAGATGGAACACATTGTCCCATAGTCTGAAAATAAGAGAGTACCATTCCCCAACCAGAATGAGGGAGGCTTTGGCAAGAGTAACCATTTATCAACAGTCAATGCAAAACCTGAAGGCCAACTAGATTGGCCTAAAGTTTAGTCTGCCACTACTCTTAGGACTACTGGAAGGGGTCAAAGAAGAAGAAGAACATAGGAAAAGGGAGGAAGTAGACAGAAAGGCCTGTTTTCATGACAGAGAAGAGGACATCACCTCAAAGGCTTGGGATGTTAGAGAGGTAGTCAAAGCAATCAAGGATGAGGAACTGGATTAGTTGCTCAGAGGATGAGCAACACATTCAGCAGGGGGGTGATGATGAGCCCCAAAAATGGGTAACTTTATGGGCTCATTTTTCCTATTATTCTCATTTAACCCACCATTCTCGATAGTTTTATGCATGCTTTTGAATATATTTATGTTAATTGAGTGAATGGGAATAGTCACTTGACCACAAAGTCTAATACATGCTTATTGCATATTTTTTGACATTTTTGGACCAAGATCAGGCATTTATGAGCAGATTGGTGTTTAGTCAATTTAGTATGTCCTAAATTGCTATTTAAAATGTCAATCCGGGAGTCGTAAACTAATGAAGTGAAGTGCACTGTATGTGCAAGATAACCTTTTCCTTAGTCTTTTGTCGTTTTTGAGTTTTTATTTTGTTTTTGAGTTTATCTTCTGTGGATTCCCTAGTGTGAGATGGCGAAATTGAAAATTAAGTGTGAATGGTAATGATGATTTTTACAATGATTTTCCAACCTTAAAAGTTCAAAAAGACTGTTTCTAAACTGACTGTAATGAAATCAATTCTCGAAAAGAAGTAAATGCACCAAAACAATGAACTAGTGACAATGGCCCAGTATCCTTACTGCTGTGTGAAAAAGAAAATAAAATCTGAACTTAAAGCAACTCAAAGACTGAAAGTAAAGCAACTAAATCACACTACTTCAACCTATATTCTGACCCTTCACCTTTCGACTCAGTCCGGCTATAGGAAGTGATCATAAACAAGTTGAGTATTCTGATATCTAAATTGCAGGAAATTAAATTGCATAAAAGGAAACTAAGATTTAACTACTCATTCATATTTCAACTCTTGAAAATGACATCAGTAATTCAATCTCTAACTTGCAGGAAAGCAAACTAGATCACACTATTTCAAGTAATATTCTAATTCCTTACTAATTGAGTCGCTTGGCTATAGAAAGGAAATCATAAACAAGTAAGTAATATGATGTCTAAATGGCAGAAAAGTAATCAAGAAAAACAAAACTTGAAAGAAGTGACAATGCTGGAATTAAACTTAATGAATAAAAATCAGCAGAAAGGACAAGATGATCTCATGTCAGTAGCTATCAAAAACATGTAAATGTGCCCGGGCTGCCTACAAAAACCTGTAAAGGAAACACTGATCAGCTTAACAGTTATGAAGAGAACATGAAATATGGACAGTGATGAACATTATAATAACATAAAATATGTACAAGTAATGACTACAAAAAAAGCAGTAAACAAAAGCAAGTAAGAAACTATACAAGCTTTAGTGTGCAGGGGCCCTCTGTCACCTCAGCCAACCAACTGCTTATTCACAAATTGAATTCAGGAACGTTGTCTTCTCATGTATTGAATTGCAAAAATAAAGTAAAGGAAATTACAGCACAGTGGGATGAAACAATAGTCAAAATTACAACTTCCAGACTAACTGTTCAGCGTATATCAACGCGTTATTTATAAGTGCAAATGCTAATAACTAATTCCTAGATTTGTGCTACCAAGAGACACGTAAATCTCCACAGCCTGAGATTTAGCGTGATGGTCATTACAGTAGTTGAGTTCATGGAGTGGTGGCTGCTTGATTCGGTTCGCAGGCTAGTCGACAGTTGTGCCAGTACCTCCAAGAATGAAGGATTGTGCCACGCAATCCTTCACGTGTGCCAAAACAGAGCCGTGCCACTGTAAAATTCCTCCTTTGGCCCTTCCTTTAACCGTCGTTGACCATGGCTGTTTATGAGCGATTTGGCTGATTTGAGAGGACACACTCCATGTACACGTCGCTTGCATACTGCCAATGTGGCTGGTTTCTCCATTGGACACCTGTAGCATAGCTTTTGACAAAATGGCTACGGAAACTCAGGCTGGCTGCGGAAAGTGACAAGTTTCCGCTGCTGTTGAACAAAAAATCTAAACCAAACAACAGTCAGAAACATAGTTAGGAAACCATTTCATAAGCTCTTTTTAGCCTAATATGCAATGATTTGATAGCTAGGTGGATGAAGTAGATGGAAAAAGAAGGCTGAAAGGATATATAGGGAAGTGCAGGTTTGGGACTCAACATACCCCCACTGTGAAGGTGTTGCATGTCCTCATGCAACCAAAATTTAGACATTCCCCTCTAGTCCATGTGTTCTAATGCTTCTGCTAGGACATCTAGCCCTCTTTTATTCTTCTTTGGTGCCACCACCATCCTTGGTTTCCTCATTAGACATCTGAATTTGAGATTAATTAAGGCTCTGCTCAACTTTTTGCACTTTTTCTTCAGTTTCTTGTTTTTCTTTTGCCATAGTCCTAAATGAAGCATGGTGTTATCATGAATAATTTTATTTACTTTGCTCTGTTCCTTGAGTGTTTCATTTTCCTGCTTGATATGCCTACTTAGGACTTCTAATTCAAACACCTCCTGTTTTAAAGACTGAACTTGTGCATCTAGTGGCAGAGTGGTACTCAGACCTGCAACTGATTTTTCCAATGACTCCAAGTAGTCATATACCTTCTGTTGATTGGGATCTATTTCAGGTGTCTTTCTTGGACTTAGCTCAAAATCTGGTGGAGGAGGAAGACTGCTCTCTAGCTCTGGCCGAAAAGGGCTTTCATTATGTAGGGGACTAGTTTCAATACTTGGTTGAGGACTAGGTGAAGTATGGCCAGCTGGAGTTTTCTCCGGTGTTTCTCCACCCAAGTCAATGAAGTGGGGCTGTTTTATTTGTGTTTTATTCTACTTTCCTCTTAACCTGTGGCTTCTCCTCAAGACTGGTGGACTAGTACTCTTTTCTCGTATAATTTGTTTCCCTTTTTCCTTTTTCTTTGCTATAGCATCTTGAAGATGTACTAATCTTTCTGACAGTGGTTGGTAATCCTCCTCTATGGATGGCTCAGGTGATTGGTAGACTTCTTGGATGGTCCTTTTACCTTTATCTTTCCTTTGTTTCTTGTCTTTAATTCTATTTTCCTCTTCTTGTTGACCAACTTCTTGAGTTTTTGTAGTAGGGGAGTCTTGGATTTGAGTGCTTTTTTCTCTCCTCCTACTTTTCCTTGGTGCCTTTGGTGTACTACTTTCAGAGGCCTCAGCTGGCTCTTGGAAGTAGTTTCTTATCAAGAATTTTTCCCAGGTATCTTTGTTTTTCTTTAGTTGGTCCTCAATGAGAATTTTTACAAGTCCATGATGGTATAGATGAGGTTCTATATTGCCTATATGTTTTTGGACTGTAATACTCATTTTTTTCAAGCTTAACAACGAGAAATAAGGTAAATTAAGAGTTTGATTCTTTAGGAAATTCATCAGCAGTCTAGCATGGTACATGTACATCGAACCAAATCGTCCCTCACAGGTGACAAATTTTTGGATAACTAATAGCAGACTAGCCCATTCTTCCTTCAGTGCATGAACAAGTATTCCTTTAGTAAACACAGTGGTGTCCATACTTGGGTTTCTTCGCATGATCCTCCATGCCTGTTCATCCACGCTTTTGTTTTTGAACCATCGTTCACCTTCTTGAGGTAAGCCTGTGGCAGTTGCTACTGTTGTCTCGGTCACCGTGAGCTTCAAGTCTCCAATCTCCACCATTTGACCATCGAAAGACCGTGCAAAAGCCTCGGTTACCTCTTTGTTATAGCCTTTGAACTTCTAGATGAAGCGTAACCATTTGGCTTTCCTCAGAAATTCCTTTGCTTGGGGGTAACCTTCTAAATATTTCGTTCCTTCTGGCTCTGCCCTTAGTAATTTTCCCATTCCTCTCTCTGTTTTGAATTTCAACCGAGGATACAATTGCGTAAAGGATTTAGCAGAGGGAAAGTAGCTCGGTTGCAGGGTTTGCTGTAAAATGCAGTGGCTGCAATTGGTAGTAGGTAACGGGAATGCCTCAAATTACAGGCGGAACAGAGGGTAGACAAGCACAAATAACTTCACAATTTGAAATGTGTGTATATAAAAGGGAAACTTTTAATGAAATGGTAAGTGAGCGGAGTGGAGACTAGATTTGAATTAACGGTTGCGTACGGGAGATTACACATTTTGATAGATGGTTGCAGAAAATGCGGTGGAGAGGAGCCGTAAAGGGATTGGTCACATCTCATGAGCGTAGGTGGCAAATGAAAGTGCAGTCAACTTGAGTTTAAACCCAAAAAATCCATCATGAGACCGTTAAGAAATAAATGTATGGTGTGCGGGGTAATATCGTGGGATAGGAGTAGACAATGGAGCTATCATATTGAATCATTGCACATAGTAGAACTTTTCATGGTTTGATAACTATGCATAATCATGACTTTAATTGTTATTTGATAAAGAAATTTGCTCATACCTTTGGAAACTTTGTCATTTCTTGCCCATAGCCTTTATCCACTGTTCTTTCTTGATGTCTTGGAGATGCTCCATGTCTTCATGGCAATTGCTCAATTACACCTGCATTTTCATGGTTTTTGCACTAACATTTTGACTGTAAATTTTGCAAAACAGAGTGGTGGTAGCTGCGGAAATCGTTTCTGGCTGCGGAAACGGTCTCCAGCTGCAGAAACTAGGACAGCACCCACTTAGCTGAACAAAGGCAGTTAGAAAAGAACTAACTGAGTGAAAGTAGTCCTGAAAGGAACTTTTATTAATGAAATGAAAATGACATGAATGGAATGGAGTGAATGAGATGGAGATGGAGTGAAATGGCAAATGAGATGGAGTGAAGTGAATGAGATGGGGATAGAGTGAAATGGAAAATGAGGTGAGGAGAGAGAGATTTTTTTTTTTTGGAAAATATAGAGTGTCAGGTGCCCCTGATTTTCACTCTGTATTTTATGTATAAGACTGCCAATCTATGATTGGTTTTCAGGCTTATACAATTTTTTCTTTTTCTATTTTTTTCGCATTTTTTTTTTTTTTTTTTTTTTTA
>APFE030782294.1:81480-106482 GCA_000404065.3 Pinus taeda
TTTATTTTTTTAGTTTTTTTTTTTTTAGAACAGAGGGAGAGTATCCTCTTTTCCAATGACCATTAAATCATATAAAGCAGAAAGATTTTTAACAAAAGCATCTTTAGAGGTTGGACAGTGGTACAGTTTTAGATGGTGTCCATTTACTAAGAATGAGGTATGGTTCTCATCTATTGTACTCAGTCTAACCATTCCATTATCTAACACTGCATCCACTTGATATGGACCCATCCAGTGAGTGCAGAGCTTGCCTTTGAAATCCTTAAATTGGGAGTCATACAGTAACGCCCAATCCCCCACATGAAACACCTTAGTTTTAATAAATTTATCATGCCATTTCATTCTCTGCTGTTGAACAGCAGTAGTCTTCTGAACAACCACTGCTCGAATCTCATCCAACTCATTCAACTCTTCCAGTCAGTGTTTCTATGCTTCTGATAGATCCAAGCCTACTTCCAGAGTTGTTCTGAGTGTACTAATCTCAAATTCCACCCGGAACAAGGGGGATTTCCCATAGACTAATTCAAACAGATAAAACCCTGTTGTATTCCACCATGTTGTCCTATATGCCCATAAAGCTTCTGGAAGTTTCTGTGCCCAATCCTGGCGATGGCTTGCTACTGTCTTTGTCAAGATATTTTCCGATACCTTGTTTGTGCTCTCTACTTGTCCATTCACCTGGGGATGATAGGGGGTTGTCACTCTATGTTTGACCCCATATTTTTGCATCAACTTTTCTATCATATGAGATGTGAATTGTGATCCACCATCTAATAAAATTTCCCTTGGAGTCCTGTACTGGGCAAAGATTTCCTCAAAAAGAAAATATGCCACTACTTGCTCTATTGCTCTTGTGACTGCTCTAGCTTCCACCCATTTAGTTAGATAGTCAATACAAACCAGGATGTAAGCTTTTTGATGCGAAGGTGGGTTAAAGGGCCCAACAAAATCAATGGCCCACTTCTCAAATGGTTTAAGGACTATTTGGGGCTGATGAGGTATTTCATCTGCTTTCCCAGGTTGTCCCATCCGTTGACAGCTATCACACCTTCGAACATAATCTCGAGCATCACGAAAGATGGAGGGCCAGTAATATCCCATTTGCAACACTTTATGACCTGTTCTTTTATCTACAAAATGTCCTCCACAGGGTCCATCGTGTACAACTTTTAATATCTCAAAAATATCATCTCCTACCACACAATGCCGAATCTACTGGTCAACCCTTGAATGGAAGAGATATCCTGCCATCCATGAATATCGGGTACTTTGGTGAATGGTATTCCTTTGCTTCTTATAGGACAAATGATGGGGCACTTTACCTGTAGCAAGATAATTAGCAATATTTGCATACCATGGAGTGTTAGCAGAAACTACAAAAGGATGCTCATCTGGAAAGTTATCTTCAATTAGTGTATCCTTACCATCATGTCCTATCCTAGATAAAAAATTTGCAACCACATTGTCCTTCCTTGGTTTTTCTACTATGGTAATATCAAATTCCTGTAGTAGCAACAACCATCTTGTAATACGACCAGGGGTAACAGGTTTGTTCATTAAATACCTGATGGCTGCATGATCAGTGTGCACAAAAGTAGGATACTTGGTAATGTAGTGCTAGAACTTATTGATCGCATAAATGACAACAAGGAATTCTTTCTTAGTCACCATGTAGTTTAATGCAGCGGGGGCCAAATTTTTACTAAAATAGTAGACTGTGTAAGGTACCTTACCCTCTTGCTGTCCCAATACTGCACCAATTATTGTTTGAGAGGCATCCGTATGAATGTGAAAAGGTGAAGCCTCGTCTGGTCCTCTAAGGATCGGAGCACAACAGACTAATTCTTTAATTTTTGTAAATGTTGCATCACAGTCACTTTACCAAACAAATTCTGAATTTTTTGTTAGTAATTGAAATAGTGGGTGTGCTACTTTTGCAAAGTTTTCTATTAAACGTCTATAATAACTAGCACAACCAATGAAATTGCGTACCTGTGCGGGTGTCTTAGGTGCTAGGAAGTGCAGAATTACCTTTATCTTTGCTAGTTCCATCCTGATCCCTTCAGTTGAGAGAAAATGTTCCAGAACAGTTCCCTCTTCCATCATCATGTAGCATTTGACTGTACTCAGAGAGACATGCACTTGTATACAGCTTGCGAGAACTTTTTCCAATTTTTTCAACCCCTCCAAAAACAAGTCCCCACATGGAGTAAAATCGTCCATATAGATTTCAATGCTGTCATCTATCAAATCGAAGAAGATTCCTAGAATTGCCCTCTGGAATGTCGCAGGAGCATTACACAGGCCAGAAGGAAGGACTCGGTATGCAAACGTTCCCCAAGGGCATGTGAAAGTGGTCTTGTCCTGGTCCTCAGGAGCAATCTAGATCTGGTTATATCCACTAAACCCATCCAGGAAGGAGAAAAATTTATTGCCAGCCAATGTGTCTAAAACTTGATCAATAAATGGTAAGGGAAAATGGTCTTTCTGCGTCACCTTATTTAACTCCTGATAATCTACATAGATTCGCCATTCGCCATTCTTCTTGGGGACCATTACTAACGGTGAGATCCATTGGCTATCTGAGATAGGATAGATAAAACCTACATCCAGTAACTTCTGAAGCTCTTATTTCACAACATTTTTCAGTGCAGGGTTCATTCTCCTCTCAAGTTGCCTTATAGGATGACAGTCTTCCTTCATATATATGTGATGGGTGCATAACTTGGCAGGGATCCCCTTCATATCTGCATAATCCCAGCCGAAGGCCTCCTTATGTTTCTGCAGAACATCTACAAGTTGCTTCCTTTGGGATTCTGATAGATTTGGATTAATATTCAAATTTTTCCTCGGTTCCAATTCCACTTAAACACTTTCATGGGGTGTATCAACAGGTAGCTCCTCTAATCCTTCTGTTGTTTCCATAGTTTCATGAGTCGGGTAGCTTAGGATAGATTCTAGGATCTGCTGGTTTGGTTCTGAAATAGAACAAGGATCATCCATAAAGGAAGTGATTACATCGTCTTCTAATTCCATTTTCAATTGAAGGGCCTATCCAATAGTGACGACTGGTCTCACTTCTTCATCTTCTGTTTCAGCCTCTACCACAGATACAACATTCTTTCCACCTGCTAGTTTCATGGATAGATTTGGTTCTACTGGTGGATATAGCACTAAATTCTTAGTGTTATGTCCATTAGAAATAACCATATTTCCTGAGCGAAACCCAATGTAAGCATCTGCAACAGCCAGCCATGGTCTACCCAAAATCAAGGGATGACCGCCCACTGAAGACTGTGTATGTCATACCAAGAAATCTATGGGGTAATGCCATTAATCCACTGAAATTTTCACATCTTCCAACTTCCCTACAGGTTTGACTGTAGATCGATCTGCTAGTTCCAATACTGTAGGTGTATGCTTCAAATTACGAAGACCTAACATATGCATTGTCTTAGTGGTGATGACATTGATGGTAGCACCCACGTCTACCAACACATTTGGAATCTCTACCCCATTAATCTGTACTGTCAAAATCAGGTTCCCCAGATCTCCATATTTCACTAGCATTGATTTTCCCATCATAAAGTCCAATAATTTTCCCATAACATGTATAGTGAGGGGATCTTTAGTTTTCTTGGTAGGTTTCTTTGAACAATATTCCCTAAGATTCCTTGCATAGATTGGCACATCCTTCATAGCTTGTAACAAGGGAATTTTAACAAATAAGTTCTGCAATTCTCCTAATAAATCAAATTTAGCTTGAGGACTTGGTTTACTCATAATTAGTCTCTCTGGGTAAGGTGGTTCAGATTGTTGTTGTTTAACAGAAGGCTCCTGGTTTCCATCAGTTTGTCTTAGTTCTTTACTAATCAGTTATGCCTCCTTACCTTCACTATCAAGTTGTTCAATGATGACTAGAGGAGGTCGGACATTAACTGTCTGACCTGATCTCAAATTCATTTCATACAACTCTACAGTGGAGATACTATATGAAGGCAGGTTAAGAGCATAAGCTTGATGAGCTCCCTTATTGTTAGGATTAGGGTTAGGTTGCATTGGAAGTTGAGGACATGCAAGCTGGTTACCAGGAGGCACATTGGAGGGTAATTGGAGCTACTGCTACTGTATCTGCTGAGGAAACTAACTAGGAGGGATCCTCGCCAAGTTGGAGCCCATGAAGAGCTCGTACTGGTTTGAGGGTTCCACTGCTGCCAAGGTGTATACTGGTATTGTGGCCACATAGGGGGATAAGGCATGGTATGAGGATTCATATTGTAATTATTGAAATACTGAGATGGATCCAAGTACATACCTCGATTTCCCGTCGGTGGTCGAGGCTGCCATGGCTTCCTGGATCCCATGAGGTACAGTTGCTCCGTGTCCTCCCCCGTTCCTTGAAATATTGCTTTCAGGCCTGGCAAGGAGGGGCTTGAGCTTGTTGCATTATTGAGCTCACAAATCCCACATTCCTCTATGGAATTTAGTGGACATTCCCTTTCTGGGTGTTTCTTCCTGCACTTCGGACAAAATATTGCCATGGCCCTGTCCTGTTCCAACTGCTTCTGTTTTACCTGCAGAGTGTCCATTTGTGCTGACAGGATGCTGAGGATATCCATCCTTAAATTTTCTATCAGGTGTCCGATTTCTAGTTTTGTGAAACCCCCGCTAGATCCTTTCACTGATCGGATCCCAAGCTTATTCCTTGCAAGCCCCCTCGAACACTGAATACATAAATTGCAGATATTTTCGAATGTCTCCTTGGAGATGTCTCCTTTTCCCACAATGTTCAATAATTCCATCGAGTCCTCTCGAAAAGATCGAAGGAGGATAATCTTTAAAATTTCCTTATCCAGGTTAGAATGACCTAACCTTTGTAAGGTGTAATTGAACCTCTCCACACAGTCCTCCAGACTCTCATTTTCTTTCTGTGTGAACTTGAAGAGTTCCTCCTTGATGTTTCAGGATTTACAGTAATCCTGGTATTTCTCCAGAAAAGCTATCTACATATCGTCCCATGTGGAAAGGGATTTTCCTCCTAGGCCCATGAACCATTGAAGAGCCACCCCTTTTAGTGTAGATAGGAAAATCTTTAACTTCTGGGCATTTGTTGTGTAGTCGTACCCCCGACACACTATGTCAAACTCGAATAGAAATGTGTTGGGATCTTCTGAAATGAGCCCATGAAAGTTTGGTAAGGCTGCCAATGGAATAGGCTTTGTAGGCATGCTAGCACCCAGATCCCCGATCAGAAAATCGATGGTGGAGGTTGTGGGAGCCATAAATATCTTCCAATACTCGCTGGGGATTTCAACAGGCTTTGTGGAGGATGGCTGAGGATTCTTTACTACCGGAACTCGAGTTGCTTTAGTAGCACTTCCCCGGTCTCTTGGTGATGCAAATTTTTCCTTATTTCCTTCTCCTGGGGCCTAATGACTTGACCCTTCAGCTACAACTTCCTTTCCCTTACTGGAGCAGTCTGACCCTGTTGATGTCCTACTTGCAATTTCTTCCTCTGCTATCACCAACACAAGATTCTCTAGATCAGGTCTACTACTAGATACTTCTTCCACCACTAGAGGAACCGGTTGTGTCGAATCACTAGAGAATGCCATAACGAGCACTGGCTGCTCTACTGACTGTCCCTCAGACTTCACTCTCCTTGCCCTTGGTCTCGCAGCTGCACGAGAGGATGCTTCTGATTCAATCTTTGCTATGATCTGTTGGATATAGGTTTTTCTTCCCGATTTGGTCCTCTCCTCTTTGGGGCTCTCCCTCTACCCCTCTTGTTTGATTCTTTGTTCATACAAAAGTTGATATGATGGAGGGTCTTAGTATGAACCTATAATGCTTCAGTCCTAGAGTGAGGTGTCAAAGGACCATTCCTTCCCCAAGATGAAAGAACTCACAACAAGAAAAGCAGCTAACAAAACAAGGATCTAGGGGTTCAGGCCAGGAGCAGGACGTCGGAGGACTTCCTCCCTCCCTAGAACAAGAACCAAAAATAGACACATGCTACAGGAGCCCTAAGACTCTCAAATCTGAAGCAGGGCATCAAAAGACTCCTCCCTCCCTAGGGTAAAAGCTAGGGGTCTTCCCAAAAAAGAAACACACAAGGCTTAAAAAGAAACAATTCTTGCTCAGGGCCTGGAGCAGGGCATCAAAAGACTCCTCCCTCCCCAGGACAAGAGAATGGCCCAAAATCAAACAGAAAAGCAAAAATAAACAAGCAGAAAGAATACCTATGCTCAGGACCTGAAGCAGAGTGAGAAAACTCGTTCTCTCCCTAAGACAAAAGATTGACCCTCTGGTTGGTCCGGATCATTGTTTGCACTTTCTTAGCCTCCCCGGAAATGGCACCAAAATGTTGGTGTCTAGGTATGAACGATCTATTCACCCTATTCCAACATTAAATTATCAATCCAGGTGCATCCTTTCAAGGCAACACACAAGGTATATGTAGGGGCAAACGTGTAATCTATTCCGACCAAGGGTTCATGGGTTAAGATTCAAAACATGGCTATAAGATTAAACTAATTACAAAACTCTAGGAATATTCATAAACAGAAAAGAACTGTAACAGCAAGCTTAACTACTAAATAACACACACAGAGAGATGCAACACTTGATCAGAAGAGCAGGCCCAGCTCTCTGATCAGGTCTACATTAGTCATAGAAAATATTGGAGTAGCAAAATAGATGGTACTTTATTAATCTGTAGCAAATGATTACAATAGTGATGGGAGAACCCCCATTCACAAGAAAAATCTGCATTTTATACACAACGAGGGAGATTAATAGAGCTCCCTGAAACATGGTAACTATTTCTTCAAAATGCACATCAATTGGAATGGCACCATAACTAGATATTCGAGATGGCAAATAAGTTCAAGAATAGTTCCAGGGGAATTGTGACTCTAGTTGTGCGGCCTTCTAATGGCTGGCCATTACCAGATCTGTTGTGATGTGCTGCAACGAGGGGTCCTGTTCTCCAAGTTGCAGTCAAACATGTGTTTTAGTACCGTGAATAGATAGGACTCCCTGAAATTACTTCATTAATTAAAATATTCCAATTGGACAAGTCAGGGGTGTTTACCTTGTAGATTTAACATAATAGCATAGGTAAATGAGTACAAAAAGGTCAAAAAGGATAGCAGAAATGGACAAAACGATGACCCAATTTGGTACCCGACAGGTACCTTCTTCTTCTGCTACAATCTAGTTGTCAATCCTATCAAGATGTGATATGCTACTTCCTGCATGACAAGTACGCCCAAGGCAAACTCTAGCAGAATATGTAGAGGCTTCTCTGCACTAAACATTAAGGTGAAAGTGTCGAATGGTGAGGCATGCTAATCTGCAATGCCTAACAATGCCTCCATTGCTTCTTTTAACACGCAGGGTGGATCATGTTCGAATATCATCCTGTACACTGGGGTGACAAAATGGTCGGATAGCCGTATGATTATCCTCTAAAGTTGCATTCGAACAACAACTTGAAATATTTGTTCACAACAGTCTCTGCCGATGACCATGTTCACTCCAAGCCCGAGAACTCATGTCAGGTATAGACTACATCTAGGATGTAGGCACACATGTAACCTCTACATGCATACCTTTGGGTGATTGTCGAGCCTTTGTGACTTGTTCCTTCAGTTGTTGAGCCAGTATGCTGGACCAATTGCACGGTTTTCCTTCTCTAGCTAGTTGGTCCAATACGATCACCCAAATTTGAGGAAATGTTTCAGTGCTTGCTTGGCCACATAGAAGACATGTGAATATGAACAAGTATTGGTATGCCTTCCTCAGTATATTCATCTTGTAGATCTGGTTGAGTGTCATCCTAAAATGAGCTAGCTCCCTTACACAATCCTTTAGAATGTCTCTAGAGTTAACTCTACTATTGGGCAAGCTAAATGAAGGACTCATGATAGTCATGGGCTCTGCCATCTGATAAATATCATCATAATCCCATGCCTAGAAGGTCGGAAGCTTCGTCCCACTGACACTGCTAAAGGTCATTGTCTCAAGGTGAGTGTGAAAGATGATCTAGTGTATCATGTCTGCGCATGGGAATATAGGGTATCTGTACGCAATCTAGTACAAGCCGCACTTTTGAATGTTCATGTACACCTGAAGGTCTTCAAGGTCTTCCCAAAAAGTTCCTGTGAATGTTTCATTAACCACTTTCCTCTTCAGTTTGATGTCCTTATCTAGATACAACTTTGTATCTTCATAGATAGATAGACTAGAGGACACCTACTCAACTGCTGCTCTAGTTGGAACTCCATTAGTGTCCTGATATTATGTTCTTTTGGAAGCCATTGAGATAGATGAACACCTAAAATATCTAGAAATAAGAAACATGCACGACAAGAAATATGTCAGTGAAAACAAAGCAAATATGAGGAATGACACAACACATACCTGGGAAAATGATGGGCAAGATTGCACAATTTCTTCTTAGAGGTTGGGTGACTGGCTACCGCAATTATGTAAAAGGTAGTCTGGACTACCTAGGAGGCAAAACTGGCTGCTGGATCTGCGAAATGCACAATCCAGTTTGGTTGTTGGCTAATGGGACTACACAATGTGCAATTCTAGCTAGGAAGGACTGCGGGCCCAGGGACTGATTTGCTCAATTTCTTGGGCCAAGCAATCTCTGTCCTCCAGAAATCTGTAAAATAGTCCTGTAGACTAGTGCTAGGAATAATTGTGCATTTCTGGAGAAGAAGGTAGAGTCGTCCTTCCCTAGATTGCGCAATGCATCCTTGGTGAAGCCAGAGTCCAGGCCAATGTTTCCCCGGCTCGCTGAAGGGAAACTGAAAGGAAATAAGATAGTAAATGCATGGCGACACTAAGTGATAGAAGAAGTGATTGATAGTGCATGCAAAACATGAATGAAAGATTCAGCAAATAGATCAACATGCATGTGGGCGAGGCGGTTCACCAGTTCGACAAACATCTGTGCAAAATAGTTTCATGCATGTGACAGTAGTGAGATAGAAACAAAAAATGAAACAGAGCTATGACAATTTAGTATACATGTAAATGCATGCAAGCATTCAAGGAAATCAAGAAAACAACACTCGCACAAGAGAATACACAAAAAGCGATAGAAATGTTGAAAAGGACAAGTTGAGGCCACCTACTAGTGAAAAGTTGAGCCACATGTGTCGAAGAGTCCTAGATGTGTTGTGGAATGTCAGAGCTCCAAGATCAATGTGAATGAATGAGCTCTGATGTGTCGAATAAATAAGTTTTGTCTCATGACGCGCATGCCACAAATCTAGGAAAAATCGACACTTGGAGGGAAGTTTCTGAAACAACTTTGCATGTAACCTTCGACCACTAAAAATAGTTCTCTAAATCATGGGATGCCTTTTGCATGTTCCCTCTTGCTATTCTAGGAAGAAAAAGTCATGCATGCATGCAAGTCAAGTTTCCTTAGTCCCATGTGGAACTGGTCAACTAGACTACTCATGCATGCAGTTGCTAAACTGCTTGGGAAAAATGCACATTTCTTGCTGGAAGCTGGGTTGACTGCCTAGGAGTTTTGCACAATTTCTCGGTAGAGTAGCTGACTTCTACCCAGATTTGCACAAATTCTGGGCTAAGTAGCCCTGTTGAGCAAATTTACGCAAATCCAGCTGGGAGTATTAACTGGCAAGATTGCACAATCCTAGAGCCCAGTAGGATGCCACAAAGGATTACACAATTTTTGGAGGGAAGGCTAGTTGCCCTCTAGAGATCTGCAATTTTCAAGGGGAAACTACTCAACCTGTAGTTGGACCAAGTCTGGGTGAGTAGCCTGTGAGGGGAAAGGATCAAACTGTGATCGACAAGCTACTTTTGTGCAAGAAAGACACTGAAGCTTGAGTACTTGAAGGAGCAAGACAAGGTGTTGTGTAAGGTTGGTAGGGAGGTTCCAAACTAGGCTAAGGTAGAATTTTGGAGGGTGGTTGTAGCCGCTACAATAGCCAGCAACAACGCCAAATTGTTGAGGCAAACTGATTACCTATCATTTAATTGTTAACCTGGGGGTTTCGTAAAACTTGCAAAGCATGCGAGCACTGTTGGCATTATGGTACAAGTGTTGTCCTTGATGGAAACCCACTCAAGGGTGTGATAAAAGTGTTGTTTTTGGTGGAAACTCAATCAAAGGACAAGAAAAAGATATACGCATGTTAACCTTGATGGAAGCGCGTATACACGAAGGGTTAGCGGAACAGAAGGCACGTACACACATGTTAACCTTGATGGAAGCGTGTATACACGCGATTTAGCGGAACAGAAGGCATGTACACGTACACACGCGGGTTCATAGAAGTAAAGGTGCGTCCATCTTGGAAACCATGGTTTTGGTCCATGGTATTTGGTTCGAAGTGACGACCCCAGGTATTGGGTCCAAGGTATTGGTTCAACGTGGTTTTGGACCATGGTATTGAGAAAAGCCTAAACCTATATAAGGAGAAGATCATTAGGCCAAGGGTGTGTGAAATGAATGTCTGTTGAAGGGTGAAGTTCAAGCATGATTGTTATGGGTTTGTGATGCTTCGCTCGATTTGAATCAAGTCGATGACAGCGAAGGTTTAAATAATTATCTATAGATCTGTACGTGGATTCTCTCTGGTAAAGGCGTGTATACACGCGCGTTTGACACAATCAAGTAGCATATATCTGTACGCGGGTTCTCTTTGGTGAAGGTGCATATACACGCGTGTTTGACACAGTCAAGTAGCATATGCATTATGAGATTTGATGGTTCTGGTAGTTGTTGATTCTAGTGATTGTGGCAGAGTTCTGGGCTTTGGTATGTGTTTTGGTAACTGTGGTTGCTGACAGGGTTTCAGTGATTAAGTATTGGGTATGCATGTATAATTGATGATAGTATTGTAGTGATGATTGTTGTGTATTTATGGATCCAATCTGAAAATTTATGAAACGTGGTCCTTGGAAGAGAAGGTTGTAGCCTTCTGTAGGCCAGCACCTACATACTAGTACTTCAGCTAATACAAGAGCTAAGGGGGTTGTAGCTCCCTTCCAGGAGAAGCTGGAGAACGAGAGAGGGTTGTAGCCCTCTGCAGGTTGCACTGTGCGTGCTGGTAAATGACTACACCAGTACATTGTAAAAGAAGTTTCTTATTAAAAGAAGATAGAAACAAATTGCAGCAGGTGGTTTTCACCCACATTGGGTTTCCACCTTATATCATGGTGTTCATGTTTGTGGCTTATGATCTGTTCTGTTATACTGCTCCTGTTTACTGTTAATATGGTTAATAATGTTCTGATGCATTCACTGAAGATAAACTAACTAAATCATAAAGGTTACTGGATGTACGCTAGTTGCTTTTAACACAGTCGCATATATACGTGGATATCCTTAACTGAAGTAGCGTATATCAATCTGAGTATGAGAATGAAAAAGTATCTGATTTGATAATACTGATTCAGCCGCCCCCCCCCTCTCAGTATTATTTCCAACAATTGGTATCAGAGCAGGTTCTTCAGAAGAAGCTTGATCGCTTGAAGGAAAGATCCATCAGAATGGCTAATCAAGAAAGAGAGGCATCCATCAGACCACCAATATTTAACGGGAGCAACTTTACCCACTGGAAGATAAGAACCATAGCATATCTGCAATTGCTTGCAACGGATGTCTGGGGAATCATGGAAGGAGGATACACATATCCATCAGCAATTCCTACAGATACAACAGAGAGAAAGCAATATGAATTCAATGCCAAAGCTGTTACTGTCTTATTGGGAAGTTTGTCACAATTCGAATTCATGAAGGTCATGCATTTCAAATCAGCCAAGGAAATATGGGACAAAATCATTCTAAGCTACGAAGGAGATGAACAGGTAAAATGAGCAAAGCTTCAAACTCTGAGAATACGGTATGAAAATCTTAAGATGCATAGAAATGAAAGCATAGCTAATTATTTTCTGCATATAGATGAGATTGTCAATTGTATGAGGAATCTGGGTGAAGAATTTAAGGAAGTTGTCTTAGTTGAAAAGGTTTTAAGATCTCTATCTACTAAATTTGATTCCAAAGTGTCTACCATAGAAGAAAAGGAGAATCTGCAGAAAATCACTATGTCACAGCTTCACGGAATCTTAACTACGTTTGAGATGAGAATAGGAGGACCATCAGATATGAGAGAAGCTACTTTCGAAGTATCAACAAATGGATCAGGATACATTTCAGAAGGGGAGGAAGAAGTAAATTTTTTCAAGAATCTTGTACGAGGATCTGGAAGGTTCGAAGGTAAGCTACCTTTCAAATGCTTTTCATGTGGTAGCGTTGGTCACTACACTGCTAGATGCCCTCATAACAAAGGAATGATGCCTGAAAAAGGTAATATAAGCTATTATACCCATGTTAAAAGTAATGAATCATTCAATAGTAGTGAAGACATTAAAAGTCTCATGGCATATGAAAAGAAGGATGTAGAATCAGAAGAAGTTACCGGATTAAACGAACAATTGGAGACAGTAACCGGAGTAAGGGAGCAATTGCAGGATGTAGTAAAAGATCAGAGCATAACAATTCAGAGACTTGAATCGAAGATCCTCTCTCTAAAAGAAGATCTTGAAAAATCAAAGAAGTAGAATAGAGAAGCTCTTGAAGAACAATAACATGAAGTGATTGAATTAAGGCAACAAGTGGAAGAAGGAAGAAAAGTTGAAGAAAACATAACGAAGCAGTATCTGGAAAAGGAAGAACAACATCAAGTTGAGGTAAATATCTTAAAAGGTAAATTAGAAGAAAAGGATAAATTGTTACAATTTCATGATAGTACTAAGATTTTGGATGACATTCTTGGTAGTCAAAGATCCCCTACTATCAAAATTGGTCTTGGCTTCTATGAATCTGTTGAAGGTGAATCTAGTTCACAAGGTGAGGCAAGGAACTCTAATAAGAAATCTGAAATTCTCAACAAGGAACAGCCAAGGAAAGAAATTCCTCAAAGAAAATCCTTTACTCCCAACTATGAAAGTGATAGATGATTACTTCCTCCATTGAATAATGTTGAATGTTATGTATTTCATAATCTTGGACATGTTGTAGCCAGATGCAGAAGTAGAATGGTTCAAGACCATCACACAAGATCATCACATTCCAGATATTTCAAAGGATATTGTTTTTCTTGCAATATGTATGGTCACAAAGCAATTGATTGCCACAGAAGGAATATGAAACATGTAAGATGTTATGCATGTAACAAGTTTGGACATAAAGCAAGGGAATGCAGGAACAAAATTCAAAATCCAAAGCAAGAAGACTATACATCATCACAATTCTAGGAATTGAAGAAAACAGAATTAGAGACTGAAAGGTGTGACATAACTCGGTTAGTTGACATAACAGACACAGAGGAAACTGAAAGTGAAGACCTTCAGTATTCCATCTTGCATACGCTGATATAATAATGACAAGTAGTGTATATACGCGAGATAGAGGCTGCCAAGTTGCGTATATGGAAGAAAAGGACAGCAGATCAGTCTTAGGAAATGGTTTGGTCATGGTACATGATGGCTGGCACAAACTCAGGGGGAGCATATACTTAAATAATGCATTGTTGGCATTCTGATGAGAAGTCTTTGATAATGATGCTTATATGGTTAAATAATATTTTTTGCTAGTTGGTCAAAAGAATGGTGTTGCAGGTTGCAGGATGCTGATGCTTTTGGTACAGACCATATATAGTGTATGATAGTTGTTAGTGAGTATCATGATCTTGAATAGATTGCTGGTTTTTTGTTATAAAGACCTTGCATGTGCTTAGGGAGAGCATGGACAGAATGGTACATCTTGGCATATACAAAGGGGGAGCTCAATCAAAGATTTCAGCAGGTACTCAGGGGGAGTATGGATAGAAGAGGGTATATCGAAGAAGAGAACATCTTGGTCCACCCTTTGCCCTTGATGTCAAAGGGGGAGAGTGACTTGGTGTGGTTGTTTCCATCAAGTCCAAAGGGGGAGATTGTTGGCATTATGGTATAGGTGTTGTCCTTGATGGCAACCCACTCAAGGGTATGATACAAGTGTTGTTTTTGGTGGCAACTTAATCAGAGGACAAGAAAAAGATATACGCATGTTAACCTTGATGGAAGCACATATACACGCGGGTTAGCAGAATAGAAGGCACGTACACGCATGTTAACCTTGATGGAAGTGCGTATACACGCGGCTTAGCGGAACAAAAGGCGCGTACACGTACACACACGGGTTCATAGAAGTAAAGGCGCGTACATCTTGGAAATCATGGTTTTGGTCCGTGGTATTTGGTCCATGGTATTTGGTCCGAAGTGAGAACCCCAGGTATTGGGTCCAAGGTATTGGTTCAACGTGGTTTTGGACCATGGTATTGAGAAAAGCCTAAACTGGCAACTTAAACAGAGAACAAGAAAAAGATATACGCATGTTAACCTTGATGGAAGTGCATATACACGTGGGTTGGTGGAACAGAAGGCGAGTACACGCATGTTAACCTTGATGGAAGCACGTATACACGCGGTTTAGTGGAACAGGAGGCATGTACACATACACACACGGATTCATAGAAGTAAAGGCGCGTACATCTTGGAAACCATGGTTTTGGTCCGTGGTATTTGGTCCATGGTATTTGGTCCAAATTGACGACCCCAGGTATTGGGTCCAAGGTATTGGTTCAACGTGGTTTTGGACCATGGTATTGAGAAAAGCCTAAACCTATATAAGGAGAAGATCATTAGGCCAAGGGTGTGTGAAATGAATGTCTGTTGAAGGGTGAAGTTCGAGCATGATTGTTATGGGTTTGCAATGCTCGGCTCGATCTGAATCAAGTTGATGATAGCGAAGGTTTAAGTAATTATCTATAGATCTGTACGCGGGTTCTGTTTGGTAAAGGCGCGTTTACACGCGTGTTTGACACAGTCAAGTAGCGGATATCTGTACGCGGGTTCTCTTTGGTGAAGGCGCATATACATGCGTGTTTGATGCAGTCAAGTAGCGTATGCATTATGAGATTTGATGGTTCTGGTAGTTGTTGATTCTAGTGATTGTGGCAGAGTTCTGGGCTCTGGTATGTGTTTTGGTAACTGTGGTTGTTGACAGGGTTTCAGTGATTATGTATTGGGTATGCAGGTATAATTGATGATAGTATTGCAGTGGTGATTGTTCTGTATTTATGGATCCAGTCTGAAAATTTATGAAACGTGGTCCTTGGAAGAGAAGGTTGTATCCTTCTGTAGGCCAGCACCTATGTACCAGTACTTCAGCTAGTACAAGAGCTAAGGGGGTTGTAGATCCCTTCCAGGAGAAGCTGGAGAATGAGAGAGGGTTGTAGCCCTCTGCAGGTTGCAGCCTGCATGTTGGTAAAAGACTGCACCAGTACATTCTAAAAGAAGTTTCTTATTAAAAGAAGATAGAAACAAATTGTAGCAGGTGGTTTTCACCCACATTGGGTTTCCACCTTATATCATGGTGTTCATGTGTGTGGCTTATGATATGTTCTGTTATACTACTCCTGTTTACTGTTAATATGGTTAATAATGTTCTGATGCATTCACTGAAGATAAACTAACTAAATCATAAAGGTTACTGGATGTACGCTAGTTGCTTTTAACACAGTCGCGTATATACGTGGATACCTTAACTGAAGTAGCGTATATGAATCTGAGTATGAGAATGAAAAAGTATCTGATTTGATAATACTGATTACCCCCCCCCCCCCCCCCCCTTTAATTATTTCCAACAAGCACTGTATATGCTAGAAATTAACTTCCAATTTAGATCAATCTAACTATGAAACCAAATAACAATAAACAAATTCGCTTATTCTAATTCAACAATCAATTCAAAATAAATTATAGTACAGTACAAAGAATTGAAATTTTAATCTACCACACTTGCAGGAATTGAAAAGCACACCACTCTTTCAGAAATGAAATTGCATGAAATGAGATATACTCTAAGGGATCATGTGTGCATTATCGAATCAAGATCCTATGAAATGAATAATCAAACCCACATGAAATGAAATGAAAGCAAAAAAAATCATTCTTAACCTCTCACACAAGAAAATATATGAAAGAAAATACAAACAATCACTCTTAACCTCTCACACAGGAAAATATATGAAAGAAATAAATCTTAATCTAGGAAAGCAATAAATCTTAATCTATGAAAAATAATAAATCTCACACATTATCGGTGGCCAATCCAAAATCATGAGAGATGGAAAGTTGAGAGGCTCCCAGTGCAAGAATTACCAATCAAGGTGAACATCACTCATGAGAATGTGCTAAATCTAAATTCCATTCAAAACATGAGTAACCTTTAACTTTCCACCTGAATATCTCCAACTTTACACATGCCTTTGAAAGGAGGAGGCTTTCCTATTTATACAAAAACATAAGAAGCTACCTCATTAATGGAGATCCACTATTCTCTCATTAGATCCCTAGAAAATCTCATAAAGTTACAATTCAAATAGGTAATGATGAGACACACAATCTCATAGTGTTAAAACTCATATAGGTAATGATGAGACACATATCCTCTTTGACCTTTATCCAAATCTCCTTCCATATCTTGAAGGGAACTCGAATTTGAGCATTGGAGGCAACATAAGGGTGCCTTGGAAGCTTCCAAATGACCTACACATATCATGAAACTCAAGTCACTTTTAAATATTAGCAAGTATATGTCATTTTTCTAAGATTTAACCATAAATTCACTTAAAATACTAGAAATCATTAGCTTTTAGAAAACACAAATGGAACCCATGTGATTATGAAAATTAAGGCTAATGAAAGGTTATATGGTCATGGAGTTGTGACATGTGAGTGAAATGGTGGCAATAAAGGTGAAAGTGGATGATTATTTGAATACATTTGGAGGCTCTACATACGCCCCAACTGACGTTACTGCATGTTTGTATGAAATCTACTGAATTGCTTAATCCTGATTTTGTTTTGAATGATCTCCGCTTATATTAATTGTCCTTAGACTTTTCATTTGACAATTTCATTTTTTTTGGCAAAGTATTCCTTGTCATACATTGAATTGCAACACGTTTGGTTGGTTCTTGTGGGACAACCAAATTTTAAGTGGCATTGGTTCTTGTGTTTCAATACCTTGTTTCTTTTTGTTGCAGCAAGATTCTTTGAACATATTTAACAATGCATCTTTGAATGATCCATATAATATGCTCATCATTTAGTCTTTATTTGCAAATCACATAAATTTTGAACCATAATGCAATCATAACAATTATGACAAGTATTTTAGGATGAAATGAAGTGAAATGGAATGAAGTGATATGAAGAGTGATCATAAATGGATGTCCCTTCCCCCCCAACTAAAGGTGTTTACAATTTTTTATTTTATATGAGAAAGAAAATATGGTGAAGTATTTTCAAAAAATTATAATTTCAGTATTTAAGGAATTCTATGATTAAAAGTTAGAAAAGAACATACCTTTACTTACCTAGGAAGTGGACAAACTATACATATGTAGAGAAGTTGTAGCTGTTGTTAGATCATGGAATAGAATGTATAGTTCCATCTGCTTCTCGGTTTCATAAATGGTGGATGAGGTGGTGAAAGTGGATTTTTTATTTCTGTTGCTAAATTTACAGTATCTGCTACAAAATGATGAAATGATATACTAGTCCTCACCTGCTACAAAACCCGATGGTACAATTCTAGTCATGTGAAATGTTGTCGAGCATGAAGAGAAGTCATTAGATTACCAGTCATTAATAAAAGTTGTTAACCAATGCGAGGAAAAGTCACCATTAATGTCAACGAGTGCCAAGGTACCTAAGTATTGTTAGAAAATTATATATTACAAAGAAATGGAACAAATAAAATATCGCAGAAATATAAACACAGAAAATGCACAAAATAAGAGAGACACAGATATACGTGGTTCACCTAGTTTGGGCTATGTCAACAAAGAAACAGCCAATCCTTCCTTTTATATTATCCAGCAAACTGAAGAGATACAACCTACCGTAGATCCGTTGTAATTACCTCTTCACTCTCAATACCTTTGAATACAGAAGACAATCAGGCTCCACACCCAACAATCTCCCACTTGGAGACTGATTATAGCAACTCGACCGATGCTTCATTTTCTAAACAATGAATCCACTTTGGACCTAGTTGTTTCTCATCTTCTTCATCATACTTGAAGACCAATTTAAACTGAGCAGATTCTCAATTTCTCCTTGGTTACAACTTTTGTTAACATATCTGCAGGATTCTGGCTAGTGTGTTTCTTTTCCAGCTTCAACTATCCATCTTCCAACGCTGACCGTATGAAATGGTACTTGAGCTATATATGTTTAGTCTTGGAATGAAATGTAGAGTTATTTGCAATATGTATGGCACTCTGGCTGTCACTGTATAACCTGCCCAACTCCTGCTTCTTACCCAATTCATCCAGAAAGCTTTGTAACCAAATCATTTTTTTACTAGCCTCTGTAGCAGCAACATACTCTATTTCTGTTGTTGAGAGTGCAACAACACTTTGTAGTTTTGAGACCCAACTAAAAGTTTTTACACCTACAGTAAACACATACCCTGTTGTGCTCCCCCTGTTATCTCTATCACCCACCACATCTGCATCAACATATCACTGTAGAGCAATGTTTTAACCACCAAAACATAATGCTTGATTTGTGGTACCTCTCAAATACCTGAGAATCCACTTCAATGCCATCCAATGTTCTTTTCCTGGATTATTCATGTACCTGCTTACAACTCCCACTGCATGTGCAATATTAGGCCTTGTGCAGACCAGTCATACATTAAGCTTCCAATTATTGATGCATATGGAACTTTAGACATATGAACCATTTCTTCTTGAGTCTGGGGACACTCCTCCTTACTTAATTTGAAATGGCTAGCCAAAGGTATACTAACTAGTTTTGCATTCTACATATTAAACCTTTTCAACACCTTTTCTATGTACTCACTTTGAGACAATGTTAATTTGTGATTCTTCCTGTCTCTAGTTAATCTCACACCAAGGATTTGTTTTGTAGCACTCAAATTATTCATTGCAAATGGCTCTGCCAATTTTCTTTTGAGCACATTTATTTCCTACATGCTAGAACCTGCAACAAACATGTCATCTAAATACAATAACAATATAATATAGCTTCCATCATTTTTCCCTTTGAGATAAACCAATGATCAGAGTGACATCTAGTATAACCTTGTTTAGACATAAACCTGTCAAATTTTAGATATCACTGCCTTGGAGCCTGTTTTAAGCCATACAATCTCTTCTTCAACCTACACACTAGTTTCTCCTTCCCTTAACCTCATTTCCTTGTGGCTGCTGCATATATATCTCTTCCTCCAAATCCCCATGGAGAAAGCTTGTCTTTACATCTAACTGCTCAACATGCAGATCTTCAGCTACTACTAAACTTAAAATAGTTATGATTGAAGTCATTTTCACAACAGGAGAAAATATTTCATCAAAGTGTATACCCTTTTTCTGTGCAAACCCTTTCACCACAAGTCTAGCGTTATAGCTTTTTCTATCTCCATCTTCTTCCTTCAACTTGTAAACCCATTTATTCTGCAATGTTGTTTTACCTGCAAGAAACCTGACCAAGTCCTAAGTCTGGTTATGTGCTAAGGAGTCCATCTCTTCTTTCATGGCTTTCTCCCACTTCTTCCTGATTTTTGCTTGTACTCCTTCTTCATAACATCCTAGTTCACCAGAATCAGTCAACAATACATAATATAATGAAGGAGAGTATCGTTCAGGGGTCTACTTATTCCTGTAGATCTTCTAACACCACTTTTAGGTGTTTGAGGTGCTTGTTGCTGTTGTGGTTGTTTTTCTGGATGTTGATCATTGTTTTCAGGGACCATCACTTTTTCTGTGATCTCTTCAAGTACTGTGTATTCTTTGTTTTCTGTAGCTGATCCTTATACAAAACCTTTTCATTGAATATGACATCTCTGCTCCTAATGATTTTGTGTTTTTCATAATCATAAAAGCGATAACCAAAATCATTAACACCATATCCAATAAAAGTACATTTTTTTTTATGTTGCCTCAAGCTTTGTTCTATTTTCTTTATTAATGTGGACAAAGGCTTCACAACCAAAAGTCTTTAAAAATGAGTAGTTTACCTTTTTACCTGTCCATGCCTCCTCTGGAATACCACCATCCAAGGAACTTGAAGGCCCTCTGTTTATTAGATAAACAATAGTCTATACAACATTTGCTCAAAATTGTAAAGGAAATCTTGCATGCAATCTCATGCACCTTGCATGCTCCATGATTGTCCTGTTCATCCTTTCTGACACACCATTTTCTTGTGGTTTTCCTAGAACTATCTTCTCTCTGCGAATTCCATTCTATGAATAGTACCTATCCAACTCTTTGCTGCAATATTCACCTCCATTGTCTGATCTAAGACACTTCAACCTTTTTCATGTCTCATTTTCAACAAAAGCTTTCCATTTCTTGAAAGTATCAAATACATCAGATTTATTTCGAATACAATAAATCCAAGTTTTTCTGGTTGCATCATCAATAAAATTAACATAATAACGAGAGCCACCAAGAGATGATACCTGAGCAGGTCCCCATACATTTGTATGCACAAGATCTAATTTTTCACTCCTTTTCTTTCCCAACTCTGAGGAATCTGACTCTCTTTTATTTTCCATAAACACAATTCTCACAAAATTTTAAATCAACATGCTTCAAACCTGGCAACAAATTTCTTGAGTAAAGAATCTGCATGCCCTTCTCACTCATGTGCCCAGGCCTATGATGCCACAATGTCATTTCTTCTCATGTAGAGGTTAAAGCATTAGTAAAATTAGAAATACCATTGCATAAATACAATGTACCAACCTTTTATCCTTTTTCTATTACCAAGGATCCTTTAGTGACCTTCCAGTTTTTATCTGTAAAAGTAGTCACACAACCTTCACCTCCCAATTGCCTTGTTGAAATAAGATTTTTCTTCAGATCTGGAACATGTCTTACCTCATTCAGTAGCCATTGATTTCCATTCTGTTGTTTTATGAAAAATGTACCCATTCCAATGATTTTATAGGGTTTATCATCACCCAATCGAATCTGTCCAAAATCGCCTTGAACATAATCATGAAAATGTTTCCTATCAGGTGTGCCATGGAATGAGGCCCCTGAATCTACCACCCAGGAATCAATAATATTTTCTAAAGAAAAAATCAAAGAATCTTGCAACACATCACCTGTTACATTGGCTTCATGATTGTTTTCTTGTTCTGTGTCTCCTTCTTTTCCCTTCCAAGAGTTGCAGTCTTTCTTCAGGGATTGTTTCTTCCCACATTTCTAGCACACTATTCCCGATCTAGACTTGGATATTCCTTTTCTTGACTTACTGCGATGTCTCGGGCTCTTTCCACTTTCCATTTTTCTTCCCCTAGTCTCTGCAGTCAAAGCATTACCTGATGTCTCACCAAAGATTTTCCATCGCATTTCCTTGCTAAGGATTGCATTGACAACATCATCAAACTTTAAAGTACTGGATCTAGAGATAGAGTTACTAATAGGCATAACTAAACCATTCTAAATTTCTGGCAATGAGCACTAAAATAATAGAGCCCTAACTTCATCATCAAAAGTTACCCCTACAGAACTTAACTGATTGGTAATTGTATTAAATTCATTTAAATGATCAACAATAGATCCACCTTCTCACATTTTCATATTAAATAAACACTTCATAGGAAATAGCTTATTTGAGGCCAAGGGTTTTTCATATAGTTTGGACAATGTTGACATTAAACCCTCTGTTGTCGTTTCCTTTGAAATATTAAACGCTACCGACACTGTTAGGCACAACCATATTGTTCCAACTTCCTTTCTGTCGAGAATATCCCATTCTGTGTATGTCATAGCCATTGGCTTCTTTGCCTTTCCGCTCAATGGTTGATACAGATCTCTCTGATACAAATAATCTTCCATTTGCATCTTCCACATCTGGTAGTTTTGGCCGTTAAATTTTTTGACCCTAAACCTACCATTTTGCACCCTTTCTCCCACTTGAACCAAGAACCCTTCCCTCCTGTGAGTTTATTAGCCAAATAGACCTTCGGCTCTGATATCAGTTGTTAGAAAATTACATATTACAGAGCAATGGAACACATAAAATATTGCAAAAATATAAACACAGAAAAGGCATAAAACAAGAGAGACACGGATATAAGTGGTTCACCCAATCCTTCCTTTTATATTATCTAGCAAACTGAAGAGATACAACCTACAACAAATTTGTTGTAATTCCCTCTTCTCTCTCAATCTCCTCTCTCTTCCTCACTCAGAATATCAATCTACTTAGACGCAATACAATTCCCTCATCTATAGCGAGGGGTTGCCTTCTAGGGAAAAAACCCTAAATTAGACATAACTTCTACTTTCAGATCTCTGCCTAATGAACAACCCAGATTGACTACAAAATTACAACATTTTACAACGCAATTTTACATCTATTTTTAGCTTTAGGGGCACTACCCCCCTGGACCCCCCTTGCAGCAAATATTTTATAGGTGGCGTTGTTGCCCCATTACGAACTAGAGTCCAGTGCGACGATACCTTTGAATACATAAGAAAATCAGGCTCCACACCCAACAAGTACATCTTGCAAAGTGCGAATAGATGAGCTGATGTCAAGCCACTTGCAAGATCCAATGATCAAGGGAGATTGATGTATTCCCATGATTTTCGGTGAGAGAACTTTCCATTGATGCATAAAAGCCTCAAAGTATGAATAAGCACTCTAGCCTTGAACCTAGATAATGTGTTGATGTCGATAGGCCAATACTTGTTAGAAGGGAGGCATTAATGAATCCCCCATCATCTAACGTGAGTATCGAATAATGATTTTGGAAGGACCATGGATGGAAAATTTGCATCAAGAGGGATTTTTTAATGGAAAGGAAAATGACAAGAGAGTAAACAAGTGAATGAAAGAAAAATGAAAAATCAGCATGTCAGAGAGCTAAATGTCTCTATTACTGGGTTAATGAATGGAAATTATGGAAAATGTGAATGGAAAATATAAATGGAAACATGCGACTCTTGCAAGGAAAATGGTGATGACGATGTTTAGCGAAAAATGCTTGAATAGCTTGTGAGTTTGGAGAGGAAAAATGATGGCATTTATGAATGAAAAAAATGGATTTAATTGGTTCATGTTTCTTGAAATTGGTCATAGAAAACCAATCATGTAAAATTGGCTTCCTTCAATTCTCTGATTGTCCTAGAACTTGAAAACAAACATGGCACTTACATTGCAATAAAACGTAAGTGTGTTCAAAGAGAAGTGATCAATTTCTTTTTTATACATACGCTAGTAAAATAGGGTCATGAGTGTCTTTGCTTCAAATTATCATGGTTAGTCCAATTTAAAAACTGATATAATAGATCCAATTTATAAAAGGATGATATGCAGAATTTCCTTAGTCATAGCATTTCACAAAGATAAAGAAATATTATTTGCAAATTCTTAATGATTCTTGCAAAACAATCATGAATAAAAAATTCATCAATTGACCCTTTAGATAAAGTGCCCTTATAGTTCTTCTTCTTTCCAGAATCATGCTTGAAGACATAACATTAGATAAAACCAATAAAAAGAATTGAACATGATTTCGACAATGTAAAAAGTCAATCTTAACACAAATTGATTTGTAATTAAGTTTAGTTAAGGTGAGCTATTTCACATTTATTCAATTGGTTTTGTCTCGTGTTTTATGATTTTTTTTTTCTTTCTTCGATAGGTGTGTAAGTGAACCATCACAACAAATTTTTCTCAATTTGCTCCAGTCATTAAATGAACTTCACATCAATTTTTATGACAATTTTCTTAAAAAATAATAAAACATACAATCTAAAAATTAATCAAATATTTACAAAACTAACAAGTAAAATAGATGTACATAAAAGAAAAACATATGTACAAACTAATATAATATATATATATACAGAAAAACATAAAAAAATCATAGTAAATCTATACATAAATGTACATGTTATAAAAAACACTTCACTAAAATAACGTAACAAATCATAATAGAACATTAAAACATAACATATAAAATTCTAAAAAAACGCAACGTAAAAAAATAAAACATAACAAAAAACAACGTAATAAAAAAACGAAATTTTCCATGTATAAAATGTTTCCATTTGTGAAAAAAAAGTCAAATGTATAGAAAAACGTTGAAGCATTTTGAAAATGAAACATGGTTTTGACTATGCAACATTTGAAGAATGGAGAGGCATTATTGGAGTAGTTCCTTCAACTTCTTACCTAGCCCATCAGAACATAAATCTAGAATATCCAACTCTAAAGGATGTTATGAAACCAACTCACAAAAAGATAGAAAAGATAGATCAACGCCTTAGAATTCGGCCTCTTCAAGGGGGCAACCTCCTTTACATTACAAAAATGAGTGATTCCTTGATGATTCAAATGACAAAACCTCCTTTCTATATATAGGAGTCTAAGGAGTCACAATATAACCCTGCCGACCTAACAATAACAATATAAAGGCACAAAAATAACAATAGAGTGATTCTATGGGGCACAGTAATAACAATATGGGGACAATAGAGGCACAACAATATTAATAAGGGATACAACTACAATAGTAATAGGGTAATCACTAGTATTATAGGGACCTAACATGTCCCTCTCCTTCAAAAAAGTATTGTCCTCAATGCTTGAGTAGTTTTGGATGCTTTTTTATAAAATTCTCATCCTCCCATGTGGAATCTTCAGCGGATAAGTTCTTCCACTTGATGAGATAATCTGAAATTGATCGATTTCGTAGCTGTCGAGTTCTTGCTTTTGTGACTGCTTCCAGTTCCATTATAATTTTTCCTTCCTCGTCAAGTTCTGGCAATATTGTTTGAACTAGGAGCTTGTTGCCTATAACCTTCTTTAAACATGAAACATGGAAAACTGGGTGCACTC
>APFE030782323.1:0-37898 GCA_000404065.3 Pinus taeda
GTGAGTGGTATGCTTCCTGGTTGCCATAATTTTGCTTTCCATTTTTCTTGCTAACCTGAATGCCTTCTCTAATAAATCGGGTTCCCAAAGGCAAACATCATGTTGGATATTATCCTTTAAAGACCATATGAACACATCAATCCTATGCTCCTCTGGAATATCTTTTACCCTTATGTTCAATTTTTGAAACTCCTCAATGTGCTCCATTATTGGACCCTTTTGTTTGAGACTTATCAATTGGCTAAAAAAAATGTTGCTTTTTGTATCCTCATAATGTGCCATCAATTCTTCGGTAAAAATTGCCCAAGTGATAAATTGTTTACGAGAACAAAGCCATTGATACCATACAAACTGATTTGGTTCCAAATATGAAGTTTCCATACGTACCTTTTGTGTGTTTTTCACATTATTGAGATCGAAGAACTGCTCCATCTGTAATATCCATGTGGCAGGATCCTTGCCATCAAACTTCCTCATTTCGATTTTTGGAATATGGTGAGTCTTTGATCCAACATTAGAGTCTATGGAGTATGATTAACATTTCTTTTGTTCTCATCATGAGTTTCCTTTAGTACCCTTTCACCCTTATTGACCATTTCTTGTAGTAACTTATTCATATTTATCTTCAATTCTTCCATCTTATCATCCATGCCATCAATTTTAGCTCATACGCCTTTCTTTAAACCATCCATCTTAGCTTCTACATCTTTCCTTAAACCATCCATCTTAGATTCTGTTGCTTTTTGTGCAAGTGTCACTTGTTGCACTTGTTCTTGTAATTTTGATATATCATATAGCATTTCTTCTTCTTCTTCATGAGTCATGCTAGAGCTTCTAGGCTCCTTACTAGGTGTTTACATTTTATTTCCTCGGGGCATCAGTTACCGATAATAATGCTCTATTATGCCCTTTGAATTCCTTCAAAATAAATTTTCAAACCAAGCTTAAGCGAAAATTTAAGAAAATCTACACACCTTTCTTCACTTTGTAGGAGCTTCATATTTCCTCTGATGTATCTCTGTACTTTCTGATCATCTAGTTCCGAATTTGTGATTTGTAGTAGCCCTTTGTGTCCTCTTTCTAATGCCACAAGTCTGACCCAAATTGGTTTCTCCAAGGAAGATTTATACAAAATCTTCCACAGTGACTTGACTATAGACTAGTTCAGTAGAGTGAACTTTTACGACGTGCCACGAGTCACTTTTTTTACCTTTGGATATGAAAAATGCATACAAGAAACTAAAGTCCATCCTCTTTTTGCACCTTCTTATGAAATTTCAATCCGATCCTCAGAGAGAAAGTTATGACGATTTTCCCCAGGTCACCTGTTTGGAATGTAATTCAGGAGTCTGCACAAAGACCAACTTCCTCAGATCATATCTCCGCAAATATCGCGTGAAAAGCTCTGAGATTCGGACCCAAGGTTCAACGCAATTTCTTCTCAAATTTGTTTTGTTTGCGACTTCTGAAATGTCACAGAAAAAAAGATATAGTGAAAATTCCACGACGACCTGTTTGGAGCAGCGAAACCCTAGAATCCAAAGCTCTGATACCAAATGTTATGAAACCAGCACAAGAAAAGATAGAAAAGATAGATCAACGCCTTATAATTCAGCTTCTTCGAGGGGGAAACCTCCTTTACATTACATAAATGAACAATTCTTGGATGATTCAAATGACAAAACCTCCTTTCTATATATAGGAGTCTAAGGAGTCACAATATAACCCCGCCGACCTAACATAATAATATAAAGCCACAAAAATAACAATAGAGGGATTCTATGGGGCACATTAATAAAAATATGGGGACAATAGGGGAACGACAATATTAATAAGGGATACAACTACAATAGTAATGGGGTAATCACTAGTATTATAGGGACCTAACAAAGACCTACCACTAAGAGCAGTCTGCTGAAAATGAAGTATTTCATGAAGGAGCAATGCTAGATATCTTTGTTGCTTGTACTGTAAAAGTGTTCTGAAGAATCCATAAGAGTCTCTGAAACAGGGAATGATAATGGCCTTCGATCTCATAATAGACGAGACGTTTGAAAATGAATTGTTCTCTGACTTATTCTTGCCAAAGAAAATGTTTGAATTTATCTAATGGAGAGATGACTTCAGGAATATTATTCAGCTAGTCAATCTTTAACATTGTTTGTAGCTACATCATGTAGCTATTCTGAAACTGGTGCTGAGCATCTACTGCGAATGTATTTTTAGCTCTTAGCTAGTTAGATATTGTTTGTTACTAATTCCAGTGAGTACTGAAATGATGAATATTGGCAAATCGTGTTTTAGGTTATAACGTTTAGTTTCCATTTTAAAAACTTTCCAAACATAACTTGCTTGACAAGTCTTACATAATAGTGTTACGTGCTTTATAGATAATGCCAATTCTCATGAGAACAAAGTTATCTGAATGACGATTGCAGATGTTTTATCAGAGAATTTCATGCATTGATCTATGGCTTTGAAACAGGCCATTATCTAGGAATGGATGTCCATGATTGCTCTTCAATAAACAATGACCGTTTGCTTCAGCCAAGCATTCTAAGTTTTCTGCAACCTTCTTTTTAACATCATAACAGCGACATCCTCAAGTTAATTTTGACAGAGTAAAACCCTAAAATTAGAAAAGCAGAATTGACAAAATTTTTGTATCTGTGCTCTAAGTTGGAGTTGTCATATTAATTTTGTCAGAAAAGAAACTTCAAAAAAATATCAATGGCCAAATTTCCAGACTCTATCCGTATCTGTGCTCAGCTTGTTGATTAGGTACCGGCAATTTAAGGTTGCACTAGAACGACCAAATTTCTACGCCCACACATCGACTCCACGCCCACATCAAATAAATATTGAATGTACGGTTAAACTATGTTTTCTGCTGTTTATTTCTTTAATTTTCACCTTAACTGCAAACTCACCAAACATCACACCGAACAGATAAAAGAACGGGAAGGTCTATCTGAAACGGGTGAAAGTGAATGATGTTTGCTCAAACTCTCTTAAAAGAGCAGAGAATGGTGAACATATTGGGCTAAAATTGCCTTTTAGAGATAAAACTATGGGCAAAACTGGAAAAAGGTGGCTGAAGACAGTTTAAATTGATTTTAGCATATAAACACCCCAAAATAACTTTAACAAAATTTTCTTTTAAATTCCCCATCCTTAATGGGTTATTTTACCGCCCAATTAAATTAATTTAATTGGTAAGTTCTTCCCATACTTGTAAATTAAGCTGCGGATAAAAGTTTAATTAATGATATAAGTTATACATTAGGAAAATAAAAATGAAATGAATATTTTAGATAATTTATTTATTTTGAATGAATCAATGGTTTGAACGAGATGCATGTGTCATGAACGTACTAGACTTCTGTGGGTCACTGTCACCAATCACCAAAATTCTCACAAGTGGCCTCCATTCGTTTGAGGTGTGAATATATGAAATGAAATGTGGAGGGACCATGACCTTTCCACTTGGCTCTCCAGACATCGTCCCACATGGTCATCCAACTACCTGGAAGGTGAACAGTTGAGATAATGGTTCCTTAAAGCTTGTTTCTTATACATTCTAATTTCTTTGGCTGGATGATTTATTGATTTGGTCTGATTTACTGTCACATCACGACTCGAATGCCGGATAAGACTTGGAGTATTGCTATTCCCTGTTGCTTCATTAGTTCTTTCAACATTATACTCAGAACTTGAAAACGATGACGTATCAGGGGCTGTTAGTTGGGATACATTCTTCTGTTGAGTAATTCGGTATTTCCAAAGTCTAAGAATTTCCAACTCCATTATTCTCGATAAACTGTGGTGCTGATTGTGCAGAATCAGACTCCTCGTGTTCTTCGTGCCGAGATCTATTAAAGGGGATTTCACGATTTTATTTTTTTTGATCTCTTTTATAGCTAGGGTTATAGTTAAGTTTTGAAAATGTGTACTTCATTATAATATTACATCCATATGCTTGGTTATTTGATAATGTTTCTCATGAGAAATCGTTGTTTAAACTAATTGCAAAAGTGAAAGTAGAGAATTTGGTAGCTTACCTATAGAGTTTAGCTAACCATGGCTATTTATGTAACTAAGCCACTTATGCTGCTTTAAAGACAGATTGAAGGTACTACTGTTCTAGATTTTGCAAATGGAATTTTATGTGCTTTAAAGAAAGATTGAAGGTACTGTTGTTCTAGATTTTACAAATGGAGTTTATGTGTTTTAAAGAAAGATTGAAGGTACTTCTGTTCTATATTTTACAAATGGAATTTATGCACTTATTTGTTTCTTTTTCTAGGGTGTCCTCTTCATTATCCCTAATCCATTGAGGTTCTTATCCAGGTGCTTTATCTTCTTCGGGGCTTCTCAATTGAGATAGTTTTTTGGTCAGTCGACTCTTATTTATCGATTGCAACTCCTAGGCTTAATGGCATGGTGGACATAGCATAGGAAGGCATGGAAAGACCTCCAAACATGAATGGAATTAGCACTTCCAACCATGCGACGGTTAGTGTTGTTGAAATTTGTTCACACTGCTTCCTTAGGGTAATTGTATCTACGCCACGTTGCACAACAACCCAATTTTCTATTATGACTCGTTGCAAGGTCTCGTGACATGTACTAAGTGCCTTTTGGTGTACTCTATACCACGTATTTTCACAAAGGCGAGGACGAGACTAAGTGCACTAGAAGATAGTGGAGATTAGAGGAATTTGCCTTTAAATCCGAAAGATCTGCTAGTTACATTTGCTTGTAACGTGGTCAAATCTAGGGTTGAGGAAACCCTCATTTCTCAATTTCTGAGTGTTAGCAACAAGGAAAATAATAGAACCCACTACCTCCAAACCCTCTCTAATGCAAGAAATCACAATATTTAGATCCCCATACAACCCTTTCAACGGTGGATCCTAAGAATCAATGAACTAAATGAACGGTGGATGATAGAGTTCATAATCTCTTCCATTTCTTAACATAGTATGCATAAGGTTGTAGACCTGGGAAATCCTTTTTTTTTGTATATCTAATTATTCACTCACGATGGTACATTCGAATCACATATCTAATTATTAGGTTGTAATGTGGAATTTAGGTTCAGTATTCAGTCTCTGACAGTTGAAACAGATAATATTAAATGCAGAAAAGGCTCAATTGAGTTGCCAAAGCTTTCAACTAGTAGACTAAAGGGCTAGCATGGTTTCCGAAGAAGGCATGCATTAGTCATTGAGAACTGTAATTGATTATGAACAAAAGATACTTGGAGAACAACCAAGAAGATGCCAAACATAGTCCATAAGGAATCATCAATGCTAGCACAACATTTTTAAGGAGTATTGGCTACAGTAATTATGACCGAAAGTAATGAACAAAGTACTTCCTATTATGACAAACAGGATGGTTCAAGGACATCAAAGAATGAAATTCCAAATAAGCAGAGCTTGAAAGAGCTTGGTCATAAAAATCAGAGGTATGCATTGCTTGTTTAGTTAATTTTATAAACTTTAAGGTTCACATATATTGGAGTAATAATTTATTTATTTTGTTAAATGTTAGTAGAGAGAGCTTGTTGCATAATTGTAACGCAAAATTTACAGGAAAATCAATCTTGAAATTCTAGGAGCACAAGCTATGAATTTCGAACACTAATATGTTTTCACTGTTTTGATTCAACAGGTTATTATGATGTTTAGATCTGCTGGAAGCTCTTGTTGTGATAGATAACATAATTAATATTTTCTTTATGACAGACAGTAAATAATTACAATTTCGTTTATGATAAGTTTCTGGATATATAAAATAAAGTTTTGGATATGTAAACTGTTAAATAGAAGAACTTTCTTATGTTTGTTGGTTACAATTCTAGTTATATGATGGTAGCCACTAAGGTCCTGAGTGTTTGAATTTAATCTTTGATACCATATGTAAAGACTGTAAACTGATGCAAACACAATAACGAGATTTATATCGTGAAACTATAAACAATTTCCTGAAAATCTTACAGAATCAACTAAGGGAACTGCTGAGGTACCTACTTTTGCCCCACGGTTGAAGATGCCTCCAGCTGCGCTACTACAGTTATTAGATGACCGAATCCACCCAACCAAACTGAGCAGAACCTGGCTACTCAATCCAGTAAGCTTCTTAACAGAAGTCGACTGTTCCCCCGTGCCCAGAACCTCTAAACACTCAAGCTCTTCCTGTGGATGATTTCCTCCTCCTTCACAATTCTTTCCTCTATTTCCCCCCCCTTCCAGGTCACTGTCCCGTGGTTTTATCCTGTTGTTTGGCGGTGGCCACTCTTCCATCTGCAGCCCACCGCTTTGTTTGCTGGTGACACGCTCCATGTCACGTATCATTTCTTTTATCCTTTTATAAGGGTCACATATGTATATGCGTTATGTTTTAATAAATCAAATTGTGTTTTATTAAAATATTCTTTCAATATAACCCTTATATCGTATATATATGTCTTATGATCACATTGTGTCATATTAAAGTATTCTCTTAATATAAACATTATAACTTTATACTTAGTGCCCATTTAATTAATTTCTTATATATATTTTAAAATTATTTATTAAAATTTAATATAATTTTTATCAATAAACTGGAATGTATAATTTATATAGTCCTCTTTTAATATTTACCCATACATTAAGCAATATTGACGGATGAGTAGAACCTCCATTCAAAGAAGTGTCATGGTATTTAGCACTTATAATTAATTTAGTACAAAATACTGGTGCGGTGTATGCGACACATGCATATGTAGCTATCATATGCATGTACCGTATGCCTGCTATTATTCTTGCGTCCTTTATATTTATAGATGGGTCGTTACAACAGGCCCCTAGTTATGACCACGGGTTTGTTGCAGACCTCAAAAAAATGTCATTTAGGGGGTCAAAACAGCTCCAAAAGTTTAGGATTTGAAAAATTGCTAAAAATAGTAAATGTTGCTATAATCAAGGAAACTGATGAAATATAGTAGAGATATAGGTGGAATAGGTGGGTGGCCACCAATATCCAGCTCGATCACCTATGTTCCAAGGGAACAATGCAATCACCGCGGAAGCCCATCTTAGAAAGTTCACAACCTTGTTAAACACATTGACAAAGCTACATATAATCATGAAGATGTTAAGATGAGTCTCTTTGTCCTCTCGCTTGAAGATGATGCTATGGATTGGTTCTTAAATTTCCCTGATAAAACCCTTGACTCTTTACAATCAATTATTGATGTTTTTAAAGATAAATAGGGAAATAAAGAAAGGGTCAAAATGAAAGATAAGATAACATGAATTAAAGGGGTTGAGAATGATCTCATCAAGAAATTGACTCACATGATACAATATATGCAAGTAAATCATGAGTGGAAATAAGGGCCTTGAAGAAAAGGTTACAAAAAATGGAACACAATCAAGAAAAAATAGTGATGGATCATGCTAAGCAAGCAAGTACCTTGGAAAACATGTTAATGGCTATGGAAACTATTCGTTATAACCAAATGATCACTCCTCAAAACATGATAGATACATGGAAGACATATGATGCCATAGGGAATCCATTGTATATTATCTCCAACCCTATTCCCTTAGATAGGATTCCTTTTCTGTCATTACTTAGTTTCCTTTTCATGCATTTACGTTTTATGTCTTTATATTTCATATGTTAGAGTAGGATTTCTATTCTAGCATATGTGCTATATGTTTTATGATGAATACATGATGATTTTGATTTTGAGCAGATATATCTATTTGATGGATGTTTGTTTCCTTAGATACAAGATTCTAGATTCTTATGTTTCTAACGTGTCCCCATGTGGAGCCAGATGTTATCCACAATTTTGTCAACAATCTAAGGAAGTAGTGTACAAAATTATTTCAAGAATCAAAGTCATCATCCAACATCAATATGTCTTGTAAACCCAAATTTTGCAAGTTTTATTGTAAATATTTCTAGTATGACCATTTAATTATGTAACAACACCTAGGTAAGCCTATGATTTTGGCAAAGAATTTCATCCTAGGAAGTTTTTTAACATCCCTGAATTATGTCTTTGTAAACACGCCTAGTCGACAAAGTTTTTCTTCTAGCTTAAACTCCAAAGCTAGGGTGGAATTCGTTGACAAGGTCTTAGGCAAGTCCTAGTGTTTATCGAGTCTATTATAAAAGTGTGTTTAGGAATAATTTTAGTGCATGGTACCTTGCAGTCAGACACCATGGCTAAATTATTTTATTATAAGCACACTTAGTTTCAGCTAGATCATATTGTGTCGCAAAATTAGTCGATGAATTATTGAGGTTTATGTCTAAAAGTGTATTTCCCCTTCTAAGGGTTGAATTAATTGTAATATTGTGATATAAAAATATTTGAGTGCAGGGTCCCTTGCAGTCAGACACCATGGCTAAAATATATAAGGGTGGAAAAATAATTAAATCTCCTCTAGAGTCAGTTAATATTTTTTCTTGGCTAAATTAAATTAAAATCCTAAGCGAGTAAAATTAATTAATTTTGAGTAAAAAAATGATTATAGAGAAATTAATTTCTCCCCAAGTGGAAAATAATAAAAAAATTGCGGGTAAAAAAGAATCAATTTTTAGAGCACACAACACCCCCAAAGGGAAAAATGGATATTTTAAGAAAATTTGAGCCCTTGGACCTTGGTGGTTAAGTCAAAGTCAATTTTTTGAGGAAATTAATCCAAAAGATTAATTTTTGGATTAATAAAAAATGGTTTTTTAGAGAAATTCGAAAATTTCTTCAAAAATAAAAAATCGGTGGTGGAGATTAAAATATGATCAAATTATTTTCAATGATCCAGATTATTTTGACGAGGATCAAGCCAACTAGCCATTATTTTCCACTTGGAGGGATTTTCTTTATATAAAGAAGCTATTGAGCATATTTTTGGAGATATTTGGATGGAGTAATTCTGTAACGCTAATATTGAGCTAGTGCTCCGTTGGGAACATTTTTTTATCATAATAGAAATACTACGGGGTTTAGTTCATGGTATTCTTCTATCTGTCGATCTGTGGTATGTGGTAGCTATGCGTTTATCTTATATTGTACTAAATAGTTTTTAAATTGTTGTTTCATTTGTCGGTGAGAAGAACATTCTATTCATATGAGTTATCTTAGGTTATGTTATTCACTATATGATCTATCAATTTTATCTTGAGAAATTATAGAGATTTCAGGTATGCTAGCCCTTGGGCTGCAAGTTCACAAACTATGGGGAACAATTGACCTTGTTTGGGCTCTAAGCTTTCGTTGTGGTAAATAATTTTGCAGAAGGGTTTTGATCTATATATCTTTCAAATTATTCATCCATTGCAATTAATTTAAAATATATTTCCAAATATTATTTGATCTTGGGCTAAAATGAATTAATTTGCTAATGAAAGCTTGTAATTTTATTATGTAAATATTGTGTGTTTGTAAATCTTTTGTAAATTAATTTTCTAACCCTTGTTATTTTGTATCACTTGGGGTTTTGAATATTTTGTATATATTTTGGGTTTGGAATTCTTTTATTCATTTGTGGAAGTGATAACTCAAGGGTTTGAAGCAAAAAAGTAATTCTGGGCTATTCGTCCAAGCAAGTAAGGTTTATCTAAGCCCTTGAGTATAAGAGCTAGCCTCCATAGTTTCCAGAAACTCAACTTCCAATTGAAGAGGGAAGTCATCCATCATTTTGAAGCCCTAAGGAAGTGATTATTGTCATTTTGTGTAATTGCAGGGTTCAATTTTTTTTTTAGGCCTCTAAGTCCTACCCATCCCATCATTTTCCCTTGTTGTTAGCCCAAGAGGGCCTCCCTTGCCTTCTCCCCCCCTTTATTTCCCTTGCGGCTGCCCTTCTTTGCCCTCTAGGGGTGTCACAACCCCTTCATAGGCCCCCCACCCCCTTTCTTGTGCTTAGCCGCAGCCTTGGGATGCATTTTTAGGCCCTCTAACCTCCTCCTCTGCCTTTTTTTAGGCCTTTAGAAGACCTTTAACCCTCTCGAACTCCCTTGGTGCCCTTTTTGCAGGCCCTAAAGGGGTCTTTCCCTTAGTCGCTGCCCCTCTAGGAGCTTTCCCTTACCCTGCGTCAACGTTCTAGGGATTTATGTTAACTCTAAATGGATCTTTCTCCATAGAGTATGCCTTTGTGAGCCTTGTTTCCCTTACCCTAGGCCTTCTTGCGTTTGTTTCCTCCATCGTTTCCCTTCTTTGGCCTTACAACCTCATCCTTTTCCTCTTCTAGCTTTTGTGTTGGGGTTTTCTTAGCCTTGTAACCTTGCCCTAGCCCTATATTAAGTTATCTTTGATTTTTACATTGTTTTAGTGGACTAACATCTTGTGTTGCAACAATTTTCTTGCTAACATTTTGGTTGCGGGAAGTGGGAATAGTCTACAAGCTTTCTAGCCCTCAACTAGCCCCTTAGGCCTCTTCGTTTGCTTCTCTATCCCTCATTGTCTTCTCCGATTTAACCATCTATTTAGTCCTATAACACTAATAAAAAATATCAAAAGTGACAAAAGATCATTAAGCAATCACTTAAGTTCATTAAATAATCATTGGAGCTCATTTGGGATTAATTGTTTGGCACCTTGTTGGACTTTTGGAGAACAAAATCTATGATTTTATTAGCTAATATAGGTCTTATATATGCTCTTTTAAGGTATGATCTAAATGTTAAGAGTATGATCTATAACTCATAAGTGGTCATAAAACTAATTGACAGTCATTGGAAGTTCTATTGATTCAATTTTCTAGCTCATTCTTGAGATCTTGCATCATTTTCTAAGGGATGATATAATAATTTCAAGGTCTGATATAAATTTGCAGACCTCTGAAAACAAGGTTGCAACAATAATAAATGGTATTAAAGGCTCTAAAAGTAGCTAAGGAATAAATCTAATTCATGAGCATTCATTGTTAAAGTGATTTGGGCTTAGAATTTTGTCATAGGCTCATTAGTGTCTTGTCATTCCTTGTATCAATACTTTGCATTCTTTCTTCAAGAACATAATTGGCACGTGTGTTGGTGAGATTTCTCTAAAGAACATATTGTGGATTAATGCTCTATTTCTCTCATTGATAGGTAGCACCATTATGACATTGGTTCTAAGGAATTATATTTAATTGTCATTAATATCACATTAAGTGAACAATTGAGTAATTGGTTACATTTGTTTTTTATGGTCATATGGAACAAACATTTCTTGTGGAAGTCTTTCTTTTGTGACAAGTGTAACTAAGATTGTGTATTGCAAGTGAGTTTCATATCTAATTTTACATTCTTGCTAATCAAGTCAATTAATAATCTTAATCCGAATACGAGTATTCTTATGGTAATCCAAAAATTGCTAATTGTATTTAGGCTCTCTATCTTGTGTATCAAATTGACACATTAACACTCTATTGTTGATTGGGATTCTAGCATTTTTGAGACAAGCATTATATTATGTTTATTTCATGAGCAATTGTATATCTTCATTTTGACAACATTTTGGTGCCTTCTATCTTGTTTCATTGATCACTTTTCTTTTAGTGAAGATTGTTATTACGCATTGATTAAGTATTGCATTAAATATCATTGTAATTCGTCTCTAAGTGCTTAAGGCATTTAACAAATCTCACTAAAAGTAATCTATCATATTTCATTTGCATCCTAGGATTGACCTTACATTCAATTAATTTAACTCCAAGCATAATATTGGTTGAAAGACTCTTAAGACCACCTTTCTCGTCTAGCTTGTGAAGTTTAGATCCTCTTTAGTGGAAAACACAGTGATCTTGCAGTCGTCAGGGCCACAGTCTCTGCAGTATCAGAGGCATTGGGTGGTTAGATTTCTAGGGGAGTTATCGTTAATATAGCAATTGTTAGCTTTCCTTGGGATTCTCTCCACAACCTACTCTAGAGACTAGTTTCAAAATAGCTAAGGGAAAGGATTCACCTAGTTAGGCATCTAATCTAAAATAAATCAAGATTGTGCATTTCACTTAGTTTCTTGGGTGTTTCATTTCATATAGGTTAGTGAAGCGTCCTTAGGAAACAATTGTTCATCTGGTGGCTTGGTATATAATTAACGTAAATAAAGTATTTTGACTCCATTAAGGCAATTGTATCTCAAGATAATCTAATCTAATCTAATGGAATCTCCAAACTTGCTAAATTGTCCAAGTTGCTAGGCCATTCAATTGTGTATCTCAGACTTGTCGGTTTCCCACGAGTCTTCCCATCTTCTCATTTCATAGGGAATACCCTCAATAGCCTATTGTAGGGAGACATCTAGAATGGAGAGGTTGGGGACCAGAGTGACAACCACTGACATGATCATTGTCACATCCTGCCTGTACAATTCGAGCGACAACTTTTGGCATCGTTTCTAGGGATAGATTGTTTTGTCCTTGGGTCTCACGACGTCTTTTCTTTTATCATCTTTCACCATTCCTTACTCTGGAAATGCCACATTTTGGTGCTTTAACCTACTTATTCTTGTCCATAATCTTCTCATATTCGTCATCACAACCTCCTATGGATTAAATCCACACCTGTACATTTGGGTTAGTTTCCTGTTTGGGTGGCGATTCCACTTATTCATCCATTAAAAAAGGGCATATATTAGAAGGTATCATGGTACCTTAATTAAACCCACTCATGATCCCGAAATTTCTCTTAGGGTTCATCTCAATCGAGTTGCTTCTAGTAGATAATTCACCTTTCTCGAATAGGAGAAGCCTAAATCCCTAATCCCACTATCCCAAACCCTAGTCAAATACCCCCAAACCCTGATTGTTATTCCCAAACCCTAAATATCATCCCTTAAACCCTTCTATTCCCTAAAAACCTATCAGCAACATTCCCCACCTCTCATATACAATCCCTACACATTCCCCACATAGTCCCTCATACATTCATATCTTTGGCAACAAAAACCTATTGACACCATAAAATATCATCATACTCATCTAAGAAAAACTCAAACATTGGCAAACATGGAGTCAGATTCTTCCTATGAAAGAAATGAGGAAAGAGTCAGTGATTCTTTTAGAGAAATGCATGCACCAAGGAGGCCTCATAAAAGTGGAAAACATAACCGGGAGGAGCCTACTTCACTTGTCGAGCTGTTGGCCTGTCCTCTTGCTGTCACATGCTTCCAACATCAATATTGTTTCCAATTTTGTGAGATGGTGGCAAGAGTTAAATACCACCATGAGCTGGCCATACTATTTGTGCTCCATCTTCATAATGACCAAGTCACTTTGGTAGGTGTGACATTCACCTTGACACCTGAGACTATTGCTCAAGCGACTAGTATTCCAAATGTAGGTGAGCAGTGGAATAAGGGGCAGTTTGTTGATAGAGATCATTATGAGCCTTACATCAAGGCTGGTTTTCAGAGGCAGATTAGTAGAGTTTTCCCTTTCAGGTACCTTCAAGATACATATTCTCCCTTGATGAAACTCATAATCAAATATTTTAGTTGTGAGGGCAGATTTTCTCGCCTATATGCCTACCACATCAGATTATTGATGCACTTCACTAGGGTGAGAATGATGAATCTCCCCCATTTTATTTGCCAGAATATTGAGAAGATGACCACCTTGGTTCAAAGGAAGCCTCCTCATCAACAGTATAACAACATCTATCAGTTTGCACTAATCAAATTGTGGTTTTACATCAGCTCAGTTTACTTAATGTTTCATGGGAAGATTTCATCTCACATGAGGTCTTCACAGGTCCAAAAGTGCTCCCACCAGTTTTTCATGAGGTAGGAGAGCCTTCATATCAACAAGAGGTGCATGAGACACAAACCACTAGTGTGCCAGTGTTTGTCACTTACGAAAAGGGCACAAGGAGATTGTTTACAGCAGCAAAACGAGTACTATCTCCACTTGAGGTGGAAGGGGTCTCGTTTCCTCCATCAGCAGAGCAGGTATAGGACAAGGGTAAGCAGCCATTTCATGATTAGGGGCCTTCAGAAGGCCAAGAGAGAGATTTCATTCTCGTTCAAGATGATGACACTGATTTGGGCTCCCAAAGCTCAAAGCTCAAGGAGATCATTTAGGAGCAGCAAGATGATATTCATAATTTGTCTCTCAATCTAGAAAGAGCCAAGTGGATAATCAACTATCTGGAGTAGAGGAACAAATAGTTAGAGGACCAGCAAACCATCATGGAGCTCCAAAATATAAGAGAAAATCGGCGAGCTGCCAAGAGGAGGAAAGTCAAGTTGACATCACTTGAATAAGAAATTGATGTTGGTCGTGAATCTTGGCTTGAAAGGGAAAATATGCACTTGGAAAAGATGTTGGAGAAGGCCAACAGGGAGAAAAAGATGTTGAGGCACATGGCCTACCACTACTTGGTAAGAAACAAGGTGTGCAAAGCAAGAATCAAGATTTTAAAGGCGAAGTTGAAGAAAGAATCAAGGAAGAGAAAAGAGCAAGATAGACTCTAGATCTTGGCTGAGGCTTCCTTAGCCCAACACAACACTTGATGAACGAAACTCAGCCCAAATTTCAAAAAATTTGGGAAACGTTTTGCAAATTTTGAATTTTTGGCCTAAAAAACAGGTTTTTTTGCCTCGTGCGCCACGCCACCTGGTGCGCGCTTTTGCTTGGGACCTCCTTTTGAGAAAAACTCGAAATTTTTGGATTCCTCATGAAAAAACATGAATTCCCTCACATGGCCAAGAAATTTTGACAAGTTTTGAGCTTCCAAAAATGTCAAAAACACCTAAAAAATGACCTTTCTGCCCGTTTTTGGCCACGCAGGAAGCAGTGTTGGGAGAACTCATTTTTGGAGGGGAAAATGAAGACCAAATTCAGAAATTTCACTTTCTCTGGATAGTAGATAGGTAGAAATTTCCAACAAAACTACTTGGAGCAAATTTGGTGCATGGGAAGCCCTCCAAAAGGAGCTCCAAAGTTGCGCAGCGCACAAGATCAGGAGTGCGACGCATAGGATGAAATTTTGTCATTTTGGTCAAAAAACTCTGTTTTTTCGCCTAGTTTCTTCACAGTTTGACTTTTCTCTTTCTAATAGTCAAACCCATGATGTAGTTTGATTTGACTTGATGGATTTTGATGTAAATATGTTAAATTTTCACTCATATAGGTAGATTCATCCATGAAAAGGTAGTTTGCAACTAAATGAATCAGTTTCCTAGTTTTTAGAGGCAAGTTGTTCCATTGCCTACCTTTTAGTTCTCAGTTTAGATTTTGTTGGAATGGCTCCTAAACTTATGAGCTTGACACCTAAGGACTAGGATGAGTTATTTATTGCCTATATCTTGTGGTTTTTCAGTCATTGGAAAAGGTTGGACTTTGTGAAAAGCTTTGAGCATTATTGTACACTCATTTTCAGCAATTTGGCAAAGGAATAGACCAGGTCTTGTTGCAGTTTATGGGATTCCTATGGTAGCTTTATTTGGAATTGTGTTTCCTTCTATAATTGTAAGTTTAAATGTGTTGTATGTATGCCATTATCTCTCTCTGTTCTTCTCAACTAAATAAAACAAGGATAAAGGTAGAATTCATTGAATTTTAGTGCTCTACCTAGGGTTTTGTTTAGTTATTTATGTTTTCAGCTGTTTGAAGAGGATCCCTGAGACTTTCATGCCCTATTCAACTCCTCACCAGTATAAAAGCTCTCCATCTCACTCAATTTTAAGTACTAAGTCATTTTCCTACCTCGCCCCATAGAGATCTCTGCAAAACTGTGTCCAATCCCCAGATCCAAATCTTCCTTTCATATTTGAGCTAACAAGTTTACATAAAATTCAATCAAACTCTTTTGAACACATACCTAGCCTAAAATTGGTCTTAAATTAGTCATATCAAGCATCATTGATCATATTTACTGAGATTGACAAGGAGAGAGCCCTCTCCTGACCTGGTAGGGATAGCTACTAGGTTAAGCTTGGTTAGATGTTACCCTAGATCCTACCTTTCTCAACCTAAGGTACATTTAGGTTCTAACATAGTGGCGATCGTACTGGGGAAAAGAATTATTTGTTTGTTAGTGTTCTTTGTTTTATAAACTACATATGTAGCCTGAAGTTATGTCAGGTAGCCTTCGAACTACACATTGCTTTGCGAGTGCATAAGTAGATAAAAGCTACTTCAGTAAATCTTTGGTCTAGTTTTATAAATAGAACATCTAACTTGCAAACTGCCCCAGTACATCAGATAATTCTAGAATTTTGGATGATGAGTTTAGAATTTGATGGGCTGAACAAGTTGATAATGTCCATTTGATTTTTGGGAATAATTCAACACACTGGCTTCCAGAAGAAACACCAGAGCAAATCCTAATCCTAATCCACCTCCTGTGTATGAAAATCCAAATCTTATTCCGAGAATTCTTCGCTAAGAAAGTTCTGTGATTCCTATGTTTAAATCTCATTCATGCGCAATTGTTTTTGAATATCTTGAAGATCTTGAGTTTAACGAACATTTTGATTTATCGTTGTTTGAAACGAAGTCTGAAAGTGTTGTTGGTTCTACTGTCTTGAATCTGGAGTTTGTCAAGGATCTTGAAACTGAAAAAGCTAATAGATCAATTGATGATTATATCTTGAAACTTCAAACTTCCATTGTGGCTACAAACATTCCTAAATTCTTAGAGTCTGCATCTGCAACTCTTGGGTCAGAAATTCCTATGGAAACTCCTTTTATTCCCACCATTCCTGTGTAGCATTCCATCTCTGATAAAAAATCTGTAGTGTTGTCACCTCCATCCACTCCTTCTACCCCTCAAACATAAAAAAATTCTTCACCTCCATCCACACCTCATACACCTCATACATCAGCTACTCCAATTCCTCCTACATCCCCAAGGCCAGTAGTAAATCCACCTTGAGCAATGGCTGCTAGATATGCACCTCTCTTTCTGCCCCAAAATTTGGATGCCATGCCCGCCGATTATCAAAGCAAAATTCCATTGTTTGATGGTACCCCTCAAGGTATCACAACTCAACAACATGTAGATCGAATGGGTGATTTCTTTGATCTCCACGAGATCGATGCAGAAAATGTAATAATGAGATTGTTGGTGCAAACTTTTGGAGGTGAGGTCAAAAAGTGGTTTAGAGCATTGTCGGCTAGAACAGTCAATTCATTGGATGCACTTCAAAGACAATTTTTAGATCGCTGGGAAGTAAAAAAAAATCCTCTTCAAATTATTTCTGAATATGAGAACATTAGGAGGAATGTTGGTGAGACTATTCAAGATTATTGTATTAGATTCAATTCTGTTTACAATGAAATTCATGTTGATATAAAGCCACCTATGGGGCTGGCTTTGATTAAGTTTCCTGATGGTTTCGATCCTGATATGGCCTATCAATTAAGAGAAAGAGATCCAGTCACTTTGGAAGACATGCAGAAAATTGCAGTCAGCGTTGAAGCAAATCTGCTTGCCAAGAGAGCTAGAACAAAGGTTGAAAAGGAGGTAGTGATAAAGGAAGAGGCTTCCACTTCAGATCAAGTGCTCTGTAAGATTGAGAAGATGTTTGACAGGTTAACCATTGATAAGCCTGAAGCAAAAGTAGGAAATCCAAACTTTTGTGGTCAACAACAACCACAATTCAGAAACAAACAATGAGAACAAAGAGCACAAGACCAAGCAGCACAGCAGCAGGTGAAGACACCCTTACAGCAGAATTTTGTACATGCTCTAAATCATATGATGAGGAGAACATAATTGGAGAGGAAAATCATTTCTTTGCCCCTGATGATCTGCCCATTTACATCATAGAAGATGAGGAGTATTCAGAAATCCCAACTGTACAAAGGGATGAAGATTTCATTTTGGAAAATGACACAATTCTTGAAGAAGAGTTTGATGAATATCAGAGAGGATACATGAATGCTTTGACAACCCAGTAGCGACAATATTCACTCAGGAGTAGAGATGTACCCATAAATCCAATTAATAAGAGGAAGGAAGTGACACCACCAAAGAATGATTCTTCCATTGTGCAGAAAAAGGGAAAGGAGACAGCCGATCCTACCACCAGCAAAACACAATGAGCAAATGAAAGATTGAATTAGCCAAGTGTATCAAAGGAGAAGACAAAAAATAAATATGCTTCACTCAAAGAGGTAGAGAGAACTTCCGTTTTTAGCTTAGAAAATGAAATTGCTAAGCTAAAAGTATAGATTCCTTTGATTGAATTAATGAAGAACAGTAGCTATAAAGGTCAGGTGTCGAAGATTTTGAATTTGGGTCTGTTATCTGATATGGTAAATGTTGAGGATGATCAACCTGAGCTGATCTTTGGTCCAACATTATGTTAGGGCCTAAATCTACCTCAGGTTGAGAAATATAGGATCTAGGATAACATCAAACCACGCTTAACCTGGTAGCTAGCCCTACCAGGTCGGGAGAGGGCTCTCTCCTTATCAATCTCAGCAAAATATGATCAATGAGGTTTGAGATGACTGATTTAAGGCTAGGTATGTGTGTAGAAGAGTTTGATTGAATTTGATGATGTTTTGTTGGCTCAAATGTGAAAGGCAGATTTGGGTCTAGGGAATGAGGGTCAGTTTTGCAGAGATCTCTATGGGGCAAGGTAGGAAAATGGTTTGGTACTTCAAATTGAATGATATGGGGATATTTTAGATAGTTGAGGAGTTGAAGAGGGCAAGAAAGTCTGAGGGATCCTCTTCAAACATCTGAAAACATAAATAACTAAACAAACCCTAGGTAGAACACTTCAAATCAATGAATTCTACCTTTATCCTTGTTTGATTTAGTTAAGGTGAAGCAAAGAGAGATGATGGCATACATAAAACACATGTAAACTTACAATAACAGAAGGAAACACAATACCAAAGCAAGGTGCCACATGAATCCCATAAAGTGCTGCAAACCCTGGTCTATTCCTTAGCCAAACTGCTGAAATGAATATACAATGAAGATCCAAGCTTTCCCAAAAGTCCAACCTTGCTAATGACTAGAAAATTATAAGATATAGGAAACCAACAACTCATCCTAGCCTCTATGGGTCGAGCTCATAAGTTTAGGAGCTGTTCCAACAAATTCTAAACTAAGAACTAAAAAGTAGGCAGTGGAACAACTTGCCTCTAAAAACTAGGGAACTAACTCATTCAGTTGCAAACTACCTTTTCATGGATGAATCTACCTCTATGAGTAAAAATTTAGCATAATTACACCAAAATCCATCAATTCATATTAAATTACATCATGAGTTTGACTATTAAAAGGATAAAAATCAAACTATGAAGAAACTAGGCGAAAAAAAGAGCTTTTTGGCCAAAATGAGCAAAATTCCTCTAATGCATTGCGCTGATTTCCCAATGCGTAGCGCCTTTTTGCAGCTGAATTTGGAGGCCTTATCGGTGTCTAAATTTTCTCCAAGTGGTCTTGTTGGAAACTTCTACCTGTCTACTTTCCAAAAAAAGTGGAATTTATGAATTTTGCCTCCATTTTCCCCTCCAAAACTGAGTTCTCCCAACACTGCTTCCTGTGTGTCCAAAAAGGGGCAGAAAGGTCATTTTTGAGGTGTTTTTGACCTTTTTGAAAGCTCAAAACCTGTCAAAATTTCTTGGCCATTTGTGAGAATGCATATTTTTCCTTGAAAAATCCAAAAATTTTGAGTTTTCCTCAAAATTAGGTCCCCATCAAAAGCGCGCGCCAGGTGGCGCGCCACATCAGGCTGAAAAACCTGTTTTTTAGGCCAAAAATTTCAAAATTGCAAGAAGTGTCCCAAATTTCTTGAAATTTGGGCTGAGTGTTCTCCATCAAGTGTTGTGTTGAGCCAAGTAAGCCTTAGCCAAGATCTGAAGTCTATCTTACTCTTTTCACTTCCTCAATGCTTGCTTCAACTTGGCCTTCAAAGTCTTAATTCTCGCTTGGCACACCTTGCTTCTCGCCGAGTAGTGGAATGCCATGTTCCTCAACATATTTTTTTCTTAGTTAGATTTCTCTAGCATCTTTTCCAAGTGCATTTTTGTCACCTCGAGCCAAGATTCACTATCAGCTTGAATTTTCCTTTCAAGTGTTGTCAATTTGGTTTTCCTCCTCTTGGCAGCTTGCCAGTTTTTCTTTATGTTTTTGAGCTCCATGGATGAGTGGGACTGATGAGGGGAGGATTTGATGCTAGATATAGGTTTTTTGGGAATGAAAGGGTTTAGGGAATAGCATTTAGGGATTAGGAATATTTTATTATGGTTTGGGATAGTGGGATTAGTGATTTAGAATTAGTAAACTTAGGGATATGGGGATTGGGGGAATGATTTGATGAAAATGTGATTAGAAGGAGAAAATGAATAAGGGAATGAAGGAGTAAGGGAGTGAGAGATAGATAGGAGTGGAATTGGTGGCAAAAAACACAGTTTGTAAACACTATACAATTTTTTTTGACCAAAATTGCAAGGAGGTAGGGTTTCAATTTTTTCCCATTAAATCACCATAAGCACCAAGATAAACTCATTCATTGGTCATGGAGGAATGTTAACTTACTTGGACAAGGTGAGGATTTATCAATTTTTCAATTTTGGAGGAGGTTGTGAGTAAAATCAGCCTTGTGGCCCTGTGTGCCGTGCCCTCTCAATGTGTCGCGCCCGTTCAAAATTTACATTGTAGAGCGCTGCCCAATGCGCCGCTCCCTTTCAATGCACCGTGCTCCAAACCCAATGCATCGCATTTTTTGCAGGAGAGCTTTGGAGGCCTTCCTGGTGTCCCAATTGGGCATGGGATAGCTTGTTGCAAATATTATTGAGTCTACTTTCCAACCCATCTAGAATTTTTCAATTTGGAGTTCATTTGCCCTGTCAAAAATCAAATCTCCCAAGACTGGTCAAAATGTGCAAAATGAGGCTACCTAAAAGCAGCGTGTTGTTGCAGTCAACTTTCGAAGGTTTTTCGCAACCCCAAATTGAGTTCATGATAGCTCATTGGAAATATATTTGTGTCTAGTTATCATTTGACTCATCAAGAAAGTCATTAGGCTAACCAAGCTAGGAGAAAGCTTGATTTTCCCAAGGTCACTTTAGAGCTACATCAATTCTCCTGAGGCAACTATATTTTTGATATTTCTCTAAAACCATGACACTTGTGTAAAATGTGAATGAGGGTTTTCTTACTTGGACTATTATGGACAAAAACTGCTCTCATTTTTCCCAAATTCATCTTTTCTTGCTCAGAAACATCATTGGAGTAAAACCTATCCCGGTGTGTGGAACAGGGGATTTGTCGAAATGAAGTGAAATGAAGGGGATAAGGGGCTTCTAAATTCTTGAGAAAATTTTGGGAAGTAGGGAGGGATGTTAGGAAGTAGGGGAAAGTGTAATTTAAAAGATTTAGTGAGGGGAAGGGGTCCAAAAGGGCAAAACACAGGCTTAGCCTAGAAAATTGTCAAGTTGTAGCAAGAAACTAGGGTTTGTGTGAAAACGAGGAATTTGGAGGATCTCAGTGATGGGAAGTGTTTCATAAGGTACATTAAGGATAGGGGAAGGTGTATGAACATCAGGATACAAGTTTTACTGATGATTTGACCATCCAAGTGAAATTACCTTCAAAAGCGTAGGAGAGGGAAATGAACCTTCCCTAGGCACAACTGAAGCATGAACAAGGTGTAAAATGACCCAGTGGAACTTGACATGATGATGAAAACCCTTTGAATGATGGTACACGCAGATGAATGGTGACATGGAATGACATTTGGACAACTTTGAAAGGAGTAAAAGCAAACCATAGACCTAATACCTAGTGACCAAATTTTACTTGAAGACTCACTGAAATGACAAAATTTGACCTTGACACCTTAAAATCATTTTGTAAGAGCATGTTTGATCACTGGAGGAAGGCTGCAAAGGCTGACACTAACATTGGCTCCAATGGGGATGGTAGCTCCTTGGAGGTGCCAAAAACGACAGATCTTTAGTAGAGCAGACCAGTGCCTTATCCATTGGGCAATGGAGTCAAAAACTAAAGCTGAAATGCATGACTGAAAACTAACGACTTGACGACACAAATTGACTCTCACTTAACTAAAAACTAACTCGATACTTAAACACAACCGAAAAACTGGAAATGATGCTCAAAGTAGAGCTTATTCATCAAAACCTACTCTAATAGTTTCATTCATCACCTGATCAAGTGAAATTAAACAATCAATGCAACCAAGTAAGTATTCCGACTGTTGTTTGAATTCTCAGCAAGTGCTTGCTTATGAACAATAAGAGAGAACTACCAAAAGGCAAGTCCCACGAAAACTCGTGAACAGATCCATTGAATACTATGGATTCTTTATCTCCCTCCAAAAACACTGCATAAGGATCTCGAAATTCATGCACAATGGGACTTATCTCACCAATGGATTACTTCTCCTCATACCATGAATGCAAACTTTGATCTGAGCTTTGTGATGAGACTCCTGCTGAAAATGACAAAGAAATCGGCTGCTGGATGAAGTTTGTATCAATACTTTTTTCAAGCTCAAAGATAGGAGAAGGACTTTGACTACAGACATTATCCAACACATCAGCTATTGGATCGTGAAAAACTTGAAAAGACTACTGCAACCCATGTTCTATTGGTTCCGATGAGATTACATAACTTTATGCAGCATGCTCATTTGAAGATATACTATGCAGTTTTCCCTTCAGAAACTGAAATGATTCAAAACAAAATGGTACGGAATCATCTTGCATCATTTGATTATATGTGCCAACTTCCAAGTCTTCATCTACAACTTGACAATCAATGGCATTCGGGGGCTGCAAATCTGGATATGAGAAGTCTTGAACAAGGTTTTCATTTCCCACAAGATGGTCCAAATCAAGACTTGTCAACAATTGATTTCTGATTGCATGAATGTTTTCTCTGATGAACTGAAACGAAGCAAAAAAAAAAAGGAATAGATCTGTTGTGGCCACCAACAACCCCCCTCTTTATATAGTGTTATTGCTAATACTAAATAAGTGGGGACCCTTAGTCAAAAATTAAAAAAAAAAATCAATTAGGGCTTATACTTCCTTTTGGATAAAGCTTACCATCATGAACTTAGGAAAATACCTTTGAAAAATCTAAAAAAGCTTAAGTTTCATGATAAAGGAAGTAAAGTCACTCCTTAAGAAATATCGCATCGCGCAAAAAATGATAGGATGCCTTCTTATGAGCTAAAAAAAAAACAAAATGCGGGATTGCGACGCGAAACTCCATCACATCGCATGCATCAATGAGCACTCACGTTGGAAAACCTCAAAATCGTCGATATGCGATATCGCATATCGCATATCGCAAAAACACATAAAACACACATAACGATTAAACGATCTTGCGATCGTGCGATATTGCGATTGTGCAATCTTAGGATCTTGCGATGCAGCGATAATGCGATAATATGATGTTGCGATCTGCGATACCGCGATACAAATCACAGAATCATTCCATTGCAGATTTTCCTGGCTCAATATTCAAGAAAAAGCTTTTTCCATAAACTAAGAACTGGCGACGCGTTTTAATGTTAATTAATGAATTATATGCCAGTTGTTAATAAAATATGGTTTTGTGTTTATCAAGGAGCCAGTTCACGTAAGGTGGCGTGTTTTTGCATATCTTTGGCATCTAAATCTTTCCTGTCATTATTTTTATCATTACTTTCACCTCATTTGTAAACTGCAGGAACGAAGAACAAAAGGTTATACAAGACAGTATGCAGGATACTATGAGGAAGAAAGGCAGGAGTCCAATTTCCATCTGGGAAGGTGCACCTAATCTTCTTGGGGAAGAGAATCCTAAGGTAATGGGATTTGCGGCTACTACAGGCCCATCAAGGTCGGCTGAAACATCAGTTACAAAGTTAGCTCATTCATTCCTGCATTGGAAAGCAGCAAGGCCCCAAATTCTCACATACACGGACAATGTCGATGATAGAGATGAACATTTTTAAGACTCAAGTCAAGAGGTACGGAATCTTTATCTTCACAAAGTTTGAGCTTTATATCTCCCAAAAGGCGCTAAAGGCGAAAAACGCGTCAAGTAAGCTCGAATCAAGAAACAGAGGCAGTTTCTGATGCGCCTAGCGCTAATCGCGCATCGCTGAGAAAATTACTCAAAAAGGAAAGCTTCCAATTGCTCAGTTATCTGCAAACCCCAAAAAATTGCAAGAGGCCACGCTAGAAACAGAAAGCTAAAGAAAAGGCAGAAGCAATTTCAGGGTTAATCAAGTTAAATTGGGAATAATACTGGGCACACATGGTAAAGTCACATAGTTAGCGGATGATTCCCAAATACGTCATCGATTATGCCGAAAATATGGCGCCAGATCTTGCTAATTCCGTTTCACATCACAATTATAAGCTGAAGTCGGTCGACCGACTCTTCTGGGGCAATGTTGAATGCTTGTGATATTAAGGAGAAAATACAGAAATAGTTAGATGTTATATTTAATTTTAGAAATAGTTTTATTTTATTTTTACTTAGAAAAAGGACAGTCGTTTAAACCGCATCCTGAATTTTTGTAATAAGTTATTTTTAGTTTTAGTTAGTAGTATTTAAACCCTTCTCATGCATTTAGAGAAGGGTCCAGAAATTTATCAAAAACTTGTCCTCAGAACATGCACTTTTACACCCTCCGAGGAGGTTTTGATGAATGAATGGAACAGGATTTGTTAATATTTGAATTTAATATCTGCTACTGATGTTGCACTTCTGTACTCTTAGTGGATGTGAGATCAAGGAGAGATAAATCATTGTCACTTGAATCTCATGAGTAGGACTAGTTATAAATGGTACTTTTATCTATTAACCATTTCTGCTTATGTGTTAGCGTGCTATTCAGTTTTAGTTGTTTATATATTAATGCGTGAATGCCTGAGTTACCATTTGGCACTTTTGTACGGTGATAGCTATTTATTTATGCTTAATGTATGAATAGCTCATTATGCGATATGTTTTTCACAACTGTTTCGTCTAACTTTTTATCAAAGTGGTTCATCTTTATTGAATTCTTTTCTCATAATAGTGAATGATCTTTATTACCAGTTGTTATTTGAAATCTTTTTAGATCACATCATAGAAGAATTACACCTTGGGTTAGTATAGACTTAGATGCTTTCTGCTTATTAGAATACAATAGCATAGCACTAGATTAAAGTTAGAATTAGAACATCTTAACTAGGAATCATTAGATCAGAAACATCAAATTCTAACCACACACACTCATAAATTGGGAAACTGGTCCCATATCCCCAGTCGGACCCGCTATACCAAACGGATAAGGAGTTGCCAACCAAGGTCCAGATCGGGTGGGTATCCCCCTTGTTGCAAACCCGATTTTCGGGGCTTCAACATATTTGGCACTAGAAGGAGGGCCTGAACTATGAATGGAAAGTAAATCTAAATCTAAATACCATTCTGAGAGTGACTCGCCCTCACCATCTCCCCTGACTTCTCCATTACACTTAAACCCGTAGTTTGAAGTCGCTAGAGCATCAACCGCTGCTACAAACCCTGACATTTCAGAACAATCTACTATCGAACCTCCTGAAGTCAAGTCTCTGATTCACAAACTTCAACGATTTTCTATTTCTCCTCAAAGATCTGATAAATCTCAAGGCAACGTCACTTCGCAATATAACCCTGCTCATCCCCTTACCAGTTTAAAGAGTGAAAAGTTTGGCATTCAACTAATCGAATTACCTCTACCCAAAAGAAAAAGAGCAAGGAAATCACCTAAAGAGTCCGATAATGAGACTCTTTCATCATCATCATCCATCTCAACCTCTCTACCGCGAATTCAACCATCCACTCCTCCACTTTAGATCATCGTTCATCCACCCACTGGAACCCTCACAACTCTTCCTAAATCATCTGAAATCGTAATACCCTCATCTTCCCATCTGCAGGGATCATCTTCTGCACTTTCCCCTGTTAGTAGATCAGCGATGCCCCAAACTCCATGGAACAACCCTGGGGCAGTCTTAATGCCTGCACCCTTGAGTCAAATATCGGCCCATCCTGAGAAATGGCTGCCTAAGTTTAATCCTGAGGCAGGCATGCTAGCAGAAGAGCATATAAACAACTTTATGCTATCCATTAATCTCAAGGGGGTGACCAATGAAGATTTTGTTGTTCTACTTTTTCCTTATACTCTGCAAGGAACAACCAGATCATGGTATTTCTCATTACCCTCTGGATCTATCACTAGTTGGGATATCTTCCAAGAACAATTCCTTACCAAGTTTGGTGATGACAGGTCTACGGCAACGCTAATCAGTGACCTATCCAACCTTAGGGCCGAATCAAGGTAACTTATCAAAGATTTCAATTTATGGTTCAATAAAATCTTAAACAAAATTCCTACTGCTTCTCAGCCTAGCGAAGAAGTGCGAAGTGAATGGTATATCACTGCTTTACCATCGAACATCTTCGTGGACAGGGCTAATAAAACAAATTTAGCTGAAAACATGAAAGAAGCAATAGCAGTAGAGAAATGTATAATAGCCCTAGAGAAGAAATCCGCGATAGAGGAACGAAAATCCAAAAAAGTCACCTTCAAAGAAGATTCCAAGAAGAAACAAGGGAAAGATCCATTCGATTTGGAAGGAGTACAAAAAGTTCTGAAGACCATGTCCAATGAAATGTCGACATCAAAAAGCAAGTAGCAGAAACTTCTTCAAAAAAGCATTATAAAGCTTTTAAAAGAAGCCCTTCAACGGATTCAAAGCCTCCCAATGCTATTTCAAGCGCTGAATTCGAAGAAGAGGAAGAGGAAATTGCCATTGAAGGGCAAACCAATGAAGAAGAAGTTGTAGAATTAGAAGGAATGTGAGATTTCATCCTCCCACAAGAAGAAGATCACGAAGTATTCCTAGTTAGCACACGAAGTATAAATCAGCTTGATCCTCCCCAAACTATCTCCAAGCCAAAGAGCGCAAGCTCTGCAACAAAGGATAAAGTCGCAACAAAGAAAACGACATCTAAAGCGACTCAAACCAGCCCAGTCCAAACAGATTCATCAACTCCATCTAAAACGATGATTGTTTCAGATGAAATGGAATACAATATTATAGAAGACATGAAAAAGACTAGGGCCAATATAACTCTTTACGAATTGAGCAATTTAAAGCACCAACAAAAGATAATGTTGAAAGAATTACATGCTGTGCTAGTTGCACCTTTGCCGCCCGCTGTACTTTCTCAAGCTTCCCATAACATGGGAAGACCTCCAACTAATGCGACCAACAAGATTGATCCAACTGACATCGCTTTAATTGGAGGAAGATCGAGATCTCATACTCCCTCGTTTCTACTTACTTATGAAATTTTCAATAAGAATGTACATAATTGCTTAGTGGATTCTGGAGATTCATCAAATATTTTACCAAAGTCCATATGTACTAAGTTAAATGTTCAACCACAGAAATCCGCTGTGCGCATAGTTCAGCTAGATCGGTTGCAAGTCGAAGTGATTGGCGAACTAAACCAAGTAACCATAAGGTTGTCATCCAACCCAAAGCTATGTTATGGTATTGACATTTTAGTTGCTGATATTCCATAATTTTATGGCTTAATTCTTAGCAGGGATTGGTCAGAAAAACTTCATGGATACTTCGCAACTGACTGGTCGCACATGTGGCTGCCCTACAATGGTAAACCAAATCAAATAAAAGTTGAACAAGAACTACATCAGAAATACATAGTAATGGAATTAGAGGGGGAAAATGAACCAGTAGCATATAACAATAGCATTATTGGCAATTACCCAATGGATTCTTTCCTCGGCAATTTTAATGCTCATACGTCACCTTACTTAGAACATTCTGTTTTATCCCAAGTCGAAAAATGTTCTCAAACGGATAGTTCAAAATGTATCAATTTTTTAGATAGTCCTGTAAATTAATCTTTGTTTTGGAAATTATTTTTTGATGGTTCTAAATCTAACGAAGGAGCAGGAGAAAGATGCGTGCTAATTAGTCCAGAAGGAGATAAAATTATGTTAACATCCAGACTCGAATTTGATTGCACTAACAATACAGCAGAATATGAGGCTTTAGTCCAAGGATTGTACAAAGCAATTGGGTTAGACGTCAAGTACCTCCAAGTTTTCGGAGACTTTGAAATTGTAGTCAGACAGGTACGTAATACTATACACTACTTATTAGATCATTTAAAACATTATCAATCTTTAGTTCAAGATCTGACTGAGCATTTTATAGCATTTAATATTTCATCAATTCCCAAACTCCAAAATGCAAGTGCGGACCTTTTAGCCAACGTAGCTTCTAAGCTCATTCCTTCAGAAGATTTTAGTCCAGATAGATTCTCAATAGAATTAATCTTTAGACCTTCTATTCCTGCTAACATCACAAATTGGAGAATATTCAACGACAATCCTGATATCGTGAATTTCCTCACATCTGAAGGATTCTACTCCAATCAAATAATTCACGAAGACCAACATGATCGACAATTGCAACAAGATAGCACTAACAGTGCTATACCTAAGTCGGTGGTCAAGTTAGAAGACCTGTACGATTTGAAAGATCGGTTTAAAAGGTCTACCAATTCAAAACTCCAAAGTTCAACTTTGAATTACGAATTAGTAAACCTAGGAACTGATGCCAAACTACAAAACATTAATCTAGGCCTCGGCCTAGCAAAATAAGTAAACCTGAGGTGTTGCAAAACACTGGGATGGGAACGAAGCGGGATGTACTGGATTTTTAGCATGTACAACCATCAAACCAGAGACCAAAGGAGGGCTTGAGGAAACAGAAGATATCATAGTACGCCTTCCTTCCCTAACCCTGAAGAAAAATCAACGTATATTCGTCTTTTGAGACAATATAAAAACGTTTTTTCTTGGAACTATGATGAACTCAAAACATACGACACTTCCATCATCCAGCATACTATTCCAATGATCGATAATGAAAAATCTGTCCAACAAAAATTGAGAAAGATCCATCCCAATTTAGAAAATCAGATAAAGACTGAACTCAATAAGTTATTGAAAGCCAAAATAATCTTTCCCGTCAGACATTCTAAATGGGTTTCCAATATGGTACATGTTAGAAAGAAAAATGGAGATATTAGAATTTGCATTGACTTTCGAAACCTTAACAAGGCCTGCCAAAAAGATCATTTTCCTTTACCACCTATGGAACAAATATTGCAGGCAGTGGTGAGCTCAGAATTAATGTCTTTCTTGGATGGATTTTGAAGATACAATCAAGTGTTGGTACATCCTGATGATCAATTAAAAACCACATTCAGAACTAAATGGGGCACATATGCATATTGAAAGATGCCATTTGGTTTGATTAATGCAGGTGCCACATTTCAGAGAGCCATGGACATCGCATTCAAAGGTTTAGTCATAAATCTGTAGTAATTTATTTGGATGATATAACCGTGTATTCCAAGAAACGAAGCAACCATCTTAGAGATTTAAAACAAATCTTCCAACGTTGTTTAAGGTATGGAATTTCACTTAACTCGAAAAAATCTTTTTTCGCATTAAGTGAAGGGAAACTTCTAGGATTCATAGTGTCAAAATCTAGAATTCACATCGATTCCGACAGAATCAAAGAGATTTCTGAAATATCCCTACCTCACAACAAAAAAGCCATGCAATCTTTCCTTGGTTAGATCAACTTTGTAAAGAGATTTGTTCCAGATTTTTCAAGAATTGTGTCTCCTTTACAAGCCATGATTAAAAATAACTCAAATTTTAAATGGGGCCAAGATGAACATGAAGCACTCAACCTGATCAAACAAGCTATTATTAATGCTCCATCTTTAGCCACTCCAAATTTTTCAAAGCCTTTTGTTTTATATACATTTGCCTCAAATAGGTCATATGTTGCGATACTCACTCAAGCGAATCAAGAAAAGGCGAAAGCCCCAATTGCTTTTTTCAGTTCAAATTTACAGGGTGTTGAATAAAAATTATTCAGATGTGGAGAAACAGGCATATGCTATTTTCAAAGCAATCAAATATTTCAGACCTTTTATACTCAAAACCCATACTAAAATTATAGTACAGTTTCCAGCGGTAAGGAATCTTCTAGTACAGAAGGATGTGGGTGAGAAAAGGGCCAATTAGGTTACTGCCTTACAAGAATATGACATAGAAATCAAACCAGCAAACATTGTAAAAGGTCAAGGCTTTTGCAAAATGCTAGCTGGAGCCTCACAAATTTCTGAAAATCTATCTGCAGAGGTACAAATGTGCGAGCTAAGTCTAAACGATGTTGAGTCATTATATGCCGATATCATTTATTATCTTAAGAACGGATATGCCCCTTCACACCTCGACCATACTAGGAAAAGAGCTCTAAGGTTGAAAGCCAAACAATATCAGCTCATAAATGATATTCTTTTTAGAATAAATTATGATTATTTTCTCCTTAGATGTCTTGAGAAATCTGAAGCTGAAAAAGTTTTGCAATAACTCCACGATGGGCTAGTAGGCGGACACTATGCTGGAGATGCTACTGCACATAAAATCTTGCACGCAGGCTATTACTGGCCCACATTATTCAAAGACTCGTGCAATTACGTGAGGAAATGTCAAGTCTACCAAACTACTGCTGGGAGACAAAAGAAGCCATCCTTGCCACTACAGCGAGTTAACATTGAGCAACCTTTCAGCCAGTGGGGATTGGACACAATAGGTGAGATCGTTCCTCACTCTTCTAAGCAGCATAGATATATCCTTACAACAACATATTATTTTACTAAGTGGGTAAAAGCAGTTCCACTCAAGACGGCTAATGCTGAAAATATCATTGAGTTCATAGATCAATTTATATCACCAGGTTTGGATTGCCTTCCACTTTAATGTTTGATAATGCATCATACTTTTCTGGAAATGCAATGACTGAATTTGCACTTAAAAGAGGATTTAAACTTAAATATTCGGCCAATTATTACCCACAGGGAAATGGGTTAGCTAAGTCTACAAATAAAAACCTAATCAGGATTATCAAAAAGAACAGTTGACCAAAATCATAAAAATTGGCATAAATCTTTAATATATGCTTTGTGGGCAGACCGAATAACGCAAAAGCTTCCATCGGCACTTCTCCTTTTAATTTAGTTTATGGGAAAGAAGTGGTTCTTCCAACTCATTTAGCAATTCCCTCTTTGTCTTTAGTTCAATACATTGATGAAGTACCAACTTCTTCCCTACAGCTAAGACAAATGGAAATAATCAAATTAGAAGAAAAACGAGAACAGACTAAGAAAACCCATGCTCATCATCAAGCACTAGTAAAATCCTCTTTTGATTCAAACATAATGACCAAAAAAGATTTTCAGATAGGAGATTTAGTTTTTAAATGGGACAAGGCTCATGAAGAGAAAGGGAAACATACAAAATTTCAAAGAATGTGGCTTGGTCCTTTTCAAATTGTATAAGTCATAGGTCCATAAACGTTTATGTTACACGATTTAGCAGGTAAAAGAGACTCTTTTCCTGTTAACGCACAAATTCTCAAGAAATATTTTCCATAGAAGATTATTCTTCTATTTTGTAGAGTAATTGTTTTTCTTTTCATAATAAAACCAGTTGTGAATGGTTACATTAGGCATTTACGAATAAGATACCAATTCTCTTTCAGATTTTGATTTTTTGCTTGTATAAATAGCAAATCCTTTGGAAAATTGATCTTTATTATTGAAAGATATAGTTAAAGACTCTAACCTAGATATGATACTAGTTTCAACTTCATAAAGTTTGATGAAAACAACCTTTAGTGAAGAAATTGTTTTATATCAGTGCAATGAAAGGTATCCATAACAAAATAAAGATTCTCTATAGAAAAATTATTTCCAAAAACTCTACTATTGTCGTCCAGAGCTATCTGAAGGAAACAATGACTTCCTCCCTTCTAAGGAAATCACAACTTTCAGAGGAACATTCCAAGGATACACTTCATCTTGAAGAATGAGAGGTCTCATCACGAGCCGGCTTATCATAATCACAGATATTATAACTTGCTGACTTTGCCAAATACTGCATACCACAATAGGGCAATGACTCAATATTGTTGCAATAAAAAGGCAAGGGGTCACGATCCAACTTGTTCAACAAAGTTATAAATCAAGTGAATGAATGTGTCATAAATTGGCTATAAAACCAAGACATTGTTCTTTAAGAGGAAAATAAAATCAAAGCAATAAGTGTGGATATGGATTCTTCTTTGAGAGTTGTAGGTTGCTTTAAGTAGGATACAAGATCATTGTTGGGTAATAGGTAACCCTGTCGAGGCTATAAACGCCTGCTGGCAGCAGAGGCTCTACCTACAACAAATGAGCATATTTAAAACTGGTTTACAGAGAAGACTTTGTTTTACCTTTACAGACCAAGTAATGGCTGATGTAAATACAAGGAATAGCTAGAGGAAAAAAATAATGAGAGTCGAAAATAGTTGAAACAAAATGTCATTAATAGGTTAGAGCATAATGTACTTTATCTTTCCATAATAAAGTTTAATTTTTTGAATTTTTTGTTTTGTTTTGGAAGTTTAGAAAATTCAATGGAAAAATAGAGATAACTGGTTCTTCCAAGTGAATTTCCAATTGTTGTGGCAACCAACAACCCCCCTATTTATATAGTGTAATTGCTAATACTAAATAAGTGGGGACCCTTAGTCAAAAAATTTTAAAAAATCAATTAGGGGTTATACTTGCTTTTGGATAAAGCTTACCATCATGAACTTAGGAAAATACCTTTGAAAAATCTAAAAAAGCTTAAGTTTCATGATAAAGGAAGTAAAGTCACTCAAGAAATATTGCATCGCGCAAAAAAATGATAGGATGCCTTCTTATGAGCTAAAAAAAAAACAAAATGTGAGATTGCGACGCGAAACTCCATCGCATCGCATGCATCAATGAGCACTCACGTTGGAAAACCTCAAAATCGCCGATATGCGATATCGCATATCGCAAAAACACATAAAATACACATAACGATTAAACAATCTTGTGATCTTGCGATCGTGCGATCTTACGATCTTGCGATGCAACGATAATGCGATGCAACGATAATACGATGTTGCGATCTGCGATACAAATCGAAGAATCATTCCGTCGCAGATTTTCCTGGCTCAATATTCAAGAAAAATCTTTTTCCATAAACCAAGAACTAGTCACGCGTTTTAATGTTAATTAATGAATTATATGCCAGTTGTTAATAAAATATGGTTTTGTGTTTATCAAGGAGCCAGTTCATGTAAGGTGGCGTGTTTTTGCATATCTTTGGCATTTAAAGCTTTCCTGTCATTATTTTATCATTACTTTCACCTCATTTGTAAACTGCAGGAACGAAGAACAAAAGGTTATACAAGGCAATATGCAGGATACTATGAGGAAGCAAGGCAGGAGTCCAATTTCCATCTGGGAAGGCGCACCTAATCTGCTTCGGGAAGAGAATCCTAATGTAATGGGATTTGCGGTTACTGCAGGCCCATCAAGGTCGGCTGAAACATCAGTTACAGAGTTAACTCATTCATTCCTGGATTGGAAAGCAGCAAGGCCCCAAATTCTCACATACACAAACAGTGTCGATGACATAGATGAACATTTTTAAGACTCGAGTCAAGAGCTTACAAAATCTTTATCTTCACAAAGTTTGAGCTTTATATCTCCCAAAAGGCGCTAAAGGCGAAAAACGCGTCAAGGAAGCTCGAATCAAGAAACGGAGGCAGTTTCCGATGCGCCTAGCGCTAATCGTGCATCGTTGAGAAAATTACTCAAAAAGGAAAGCTTCCAATGCTCAGTTATCTACAACCCCAAAAAATTGCAAGAGGCCACGCTAGAAATAGAAAGCTAAAGAAAAGGTAGAAGCAATTTCAGGGTTAATCAAGTTAAATTGGGAATAATACTGGGCATACATGGTAAAGTCACATAGTCAGCGGATGATTCCCAAATATGTCATCGATTCTGCCGAAAAGATGGCGCCAGATCTTGCTAATTCCGTTTCACAACACAATTATAAGCTGAAGTCGGTCGACCGACTCTTCTCGGACAATGCTAAATGCTTGCAATATGAAGGAGCAAATACATAAATAGTTAGATGTTATATTTAATTTTAGAAATAGTTTTATTTTATTTTTGCTTAGAAAAATGATGGTCATTTAAACCGCATCCTGAATTTTTGTAATAAGTTATTTTTAGTTTTAGTTAGTAGTATTTAAACCCTTCTCATGCATTTAGAGAAGGGTCCAGAATTTATCAAAAACTTGTCCTCAGAACATGCACTTTTTCACCCTCCGAGGAGGTTTGATGAATGAATGGAACAAGATTTGTTAATATTTGAATTTAATATCTTCTATTGATGTTGCACTTCTGTACTCTTAGTGGATGTTAGATCAAGGAGAGATAAATCATTGTCGCTTGAAGCTCATGAGTAGGACTAGTTATAAATGGTACTTTTATCTCTTAACCATTTATGCTTATGTGTTAAAGTGATATTCAGTTTTAGTTGTTTATATATTAATGTGTGAATGCCTGAGTTATCATTTGGCACTTTTGTACGGTGATAGCTATTTATTTATGCTTAATGTATGAATAGCTCATTATGTGATATGTTTTTCACAACTGTTTCGTCTAACTTTTTATACGAAGTGGTTCATCTTTATTGAATTCTTTTCTCATAATAACTAAATGATCTTTATTACCAGTTGTTATTTAAACTCTTTTTAGATCACATAATAGAAGAATTACACCCCGGGTTAGGATAGACTTAGATGTTTTTTGCTTATTAGAATACAATAGCATAGCACTAGATTAAAGTTAGAATTAGAAAATCTTAATTAGGAATCATTAGATCATAAACATCAAATTCTACACACACACACTCATAAATTGGGACACTGGTCCCATATCCCCAGTCGAACCCGCTATACCAAACGGATAAGGAGCTGCCAACCAAGGTCCGGACCGGATGGGTATCCCCCTTGTTGTAGACTCGATTTTCGGGGCTTCAACAAGATCCTACACTTCAAAAAATTTTGCACTTTCCTCCTGACTTCCATGGCCGATATGCAATGGTTGATCACTATATTCGAGTTGAAAGTGAACTTCCTCCTCCCACAAACTAGCTGTTGATTTGTCTGCAAGACTAGCTTCGGTTTGGAGAACATAATCATCATCATACAGATCAAACTGAGGCAAATCATTAGTATAAAATACATCATCAAGCATACATGTCATATCAATAGCTCTCACTCCTCCAAGATGATTTATAAAACAATCATTATCAGATCTATGACAATTGGGATAAGAGACAAAATGTCTTGGATCATCAACTCTTTCTTGTTCAATCAACGAGCCATGGTCTTGAATGTCATGCTCATTCCTTGTGGTGATCTTCTTTATCATTTCTTCCACTGCATTTACCAAAATGACGAGCTTTACCTTTAAAGATGTTGATTCCTTTGGATCTATGTTCTTCATCTCTTCTTCCTTCAGCTTTGCCCTTCTGATTAGCAAATGAGCCTCTACATCTACTGCATTGTTCTGCATCTCTTCAAGTGTTGCAAGATTCCTTTCTCTCAGCTGAAACTCCATTTCCGGATCAAAGGCTTCTGGGTAGTGCAAGAGAGAGGATCCAGGAGGAGGTCTTATATTAACCAGCATCAAAAAATAAACTTGGTTAAATCTGGTAGAAAATTGTTGTACTATCTCCCCTGGCAGTCTTTTCAGTTGGTTATACTCTTCTATAATCAAGAAAGGGTTTTGTCTTACCATCCACCTGTCGAGGAAAACTTTAACGAACTGCTGGAAATCTGAGATGCTTGCATCAGGTAGGGTTTTTTGGACCAACTCTTGACTTTACCTTGCAAATAAAGAGAAAAAAGTTTAATACTGACATCTTCTTCATTAACTTCAAAAAGGTCGAGAAAAGACTCAAAATTCAATACATGTATCTTAGCAGTGATGTTGTCGCGTTCACCATCAAATCTTGGTAGATATAGATCATGATTTTTAGGGAAAGCATGGGATATAGGAGGTAAAATCAGAGGCTTGTATCGATATGGGATTTTACAAGCTACAAGAGCTTGTACAGAAGTTGTAGACTCAATCTGGGTCTCTTGAGGCTCATTAGTTTGAAGATGGTCATCACAAGATTCAGAAAAAGGGTTTTGATCAAGCTCAAAGGCATGCAAATCTTTGGCATTTACAATCTTCAAAGGGAAGGAATAAAATGCAGGTCTTGGATCTTTTCTCAAATCCAATATACTTTGGAAAGCCTTCTTGACATTCTCGGGAAAAGAGAAGAAATAATTTACAACAAAGAATAAAATGTCTTCGATGAAATTCCAACTTGAATACTTGATTTTTCCATATTGTCCATTCATGTTTCTGTTGGTTGGGTTCATCCTCCAGTGGAGTCCTTGGATCTGATCTCAAAACTGATTTGAAGTCGCCAGGTGAATGATTTTAGCCTTGCCGGTGTATGATTGTTGTCCACCATCAACAATCAAAACTAACTTGATACATGTACTGGGGCAATTTTCAAGTCAGATGTTCAGTTCATAAACTAAATCGGAGATTGACTGAAGAAACATTCATCTACTTATGCACTCGCAAAGCAAGTGCAGTTCGAAGGCTACCTGGCTAACTTCAAGCTCCGTCTGTATTTTATAAAGCAAAGAACACTAGCAAATGAATAAAATTTTCATTCCCTAGTAGAGTCACCACTATGTTAGGGTCTAAATTTACCTCAGGCTAAGAAAGGTAGGATCTAGGATAACACAGGCCTAGCCTAGAAAATTGTCAAGTTGTAACAAGAAACTAGGGTCTGTGCGAAAATGAGGAATTTGGAGGATCTCAGTGATGGGAAGTGTTTAATAAGGTACATTAAGGATAGGGGAAGGTGTTGGCATTATGGCACAGGTTTGGAGCTATGGCATAGGTGTTGTCCTTGATGGCAACTCAACTTGGTGACAGATCTCAGTTCAAGCGCCCAGAAAGAAGAAAAAGTCATATACGCAGGTTCATCTAGACGAAGATGCTTATACACGCGGGTTATACATTACAAAAGTGTGTATATGTTGGGGAACTTACTTTTGGTTGATGGTGGTTAGTTCTTGGGATTTGAACCTGTTGTTTTGGACCATGGCGTCTTGTCAGATATGTTGATCCCTAGTTTTTGGGTTCATGATATTGAAATGTTTTGGTTTTGGACCATGGTATTGTGGAAGGCCTAAGACTATAAAAGAGGAAGGAGATCTTGTGGCAAATGATCATCTGAATTATTATTGAATATCTGATAAAGGGCCAGAGCTGGTATATTGGTAATTGGGTTATGATGCAGATCTGGATCGGAATGAAGGAGGAACCTTAGCGCAAAAGGGATAAGTTCTATTCATGGGTCATAATCTTTAATCTTGAATGATATTATCTTTGTATGATTTTGATCTGCTAGATGTGGCGCTTGCTTGATCTATAATCTGGGTTAACTAGTGATTGAATATTTGAAAGAGTGAATTATCCTTTATAGATATGTACGCAGGTTCATTGAAGAAAAGGTGTGTATACACGCAGGTTCAGTAAAGTCAAGTCGCGTATACGCAGGTTGTTCCATACGCAGAGGCGTATGCACGCCAGTTTCAGGCTGTTGAAATAGCGTATTTACTCTAAGTTGTAATTTAGTTGCCTCTGTCTATTGCTGTTTGGTTTCTAGTACTGTGTTTTGGTACAGCTGTCAGAGAAGTATCTACTTGATTCAGATCTAATTGGTGAAAAGGAGATTGGTTGATGGAGAGATTCTTGATGATTGATTGATGTTCATGGATCCAGTCTGAAAATTTATGAAACGTGGTCCCTGGAAGAAAGAGAAGGTTGTAGCCTTCTGTAGGCCAACACCTACGTACTAGTATCTTGGCTAGTACAAGAGCTAAAGG
>APFE030782326.1:0-20325 GCA_000404065.3 Pinus taeda
ATGTCCAAATCTCAAGTGCCACAACCAATTTTCATCATTTGGCACACTTTGGAAAGCCTCTTGGGTAACTGCTGCAATTACTTCTTTGTTTTTTAGATCTGCTCTTATTCTAAGAGGGAACATCCTGTTCCTTGTCATCTTTACTTCAGGAATACATCTTTCGCTGGGCGCTATATCCATGATGGTGCATACATCATTCTTAAAGAAAACATTGTACCCCTTATGGACAAGTTGTCCAATACTCAAGAGGTTACATCTCATTCCAGGGACATAGTAGACATCTGCTATGGTTTTTTTTCATCCTTCTTTGTAAATATTTTGACTTCTCCTTTTCCCATAACAGAAATTTTGCTATCAATCCCAAGTGTGACTTCTGATTTCACATTTTGATCTAAAGCAGAAAACAGGGCTATGTTTCCTATCATATGGTTGCTGCAACTTGAGTCTAAAAACCATATGTCTTCACTATTTGTTTCAGCTATGTTACAAGCCAACAACACATTATCTTGACTGATGTTTTCTCTAGTGACATTGGCATTTGGGCTATTACCCATATCATGCTGTTTCTTCCTACATTCACTGGCATAGTGCCCATATTTTTTGTAGTAATAACATTGGACATTTGATTTTTCATACCTTTGTCCTTGAGCATGATGTTGTCCTCTTTGTTGGCTGCTGCCTTGGCCTTGGTTCTGATTTAGATTGCTGCCTCTTCCTTGAGCATTTGCTAGGTTGTTCCTTCCACCTCTGTTTTGGCTTCTGCCTCTTCCTCTCTTGTTTCCTCTGCCTTGACCTCTTCCTCTTTCAAAGGACATCTGGGTCTTGAAGGCTTGTTCTAGAGATGAGTTTTAATTTCTACTCAACCTCTGCTCTTGTGTTATCAGTGATGCATGGAGTTCATCAACTGAAAAGTTTGAGAGATCCTTTGTCTCTTCTATGGTGGTGACAATCACATCAAACTTTGAGGGTAGGACCCTCAAAAGTTTCTCCAAAATCCTCCTTTCTTCAAGAACTTCTCCATGTGTCCTCATCTGTGTGACCAATCCAATCACATGTGTGAAGAATGAGTCAATATTGTCTGACTCTTTCATGTTCAGATTCTCAAAATCTCTCCTCAGCAACTGTAGTTTTGCTGTCTTCATTTTCTCCATGCCTTGATAGGCTGTCTTGAGAGTTTGCCATGCTTCTTTGGATGTTTTAGCTGCTGCTATCCTTGGAAACACACTCTGGTCCACTGCTTGATACAAAAATACAAGGGCTTTTGAATCCTTCTCCCTATTGCTCTTTAATAGATCTTTCTCTGCCTGAGTTAATCTATTAAACTCATTTTCATCCGCTGGTTCTTCAAAACCATCTTGAACTAATTCCCATAAATCTTGACAGACAAACATGGCTTTCATGGTTATTGCCCAATAGTCATAGTTTTTCCCATTGAACTGCGGGAATTGAGGATTAAACAGACCCATACTAGTGCTTGTGCTAGTCATTCCTTGCATTCTCAGCTATGCTTCTAAATCCTTGACTGTGTATTTAAAATACTGATTGTTTCTTCAGCAGTGACACAAAAAAACTTTGAGGAATACCTGAATCCTTTTGCTTGAGACTTCACTTTGCTGGAGAAGATTTACTGCTGCAACAAAACGAACCTTCTTTCAGCGTCTTTACACCTTCAAAGAGCATGGATCTGCTCTGATACCACTGTTGGGTATTTTTGTGGTAAAATCCCAAAAACAAACAAACAAACTAGATACATAGCAATGCTTTGTTTTTCTCCTCAGGATCTTTTGCAAAGGGAATCAAATGAAATTTTGAGGACAAAGATCTTTCACACTAATAAAACCTTTATATTCATTAATAAAAACTCTGATACATATTTCTTCCTCTTACTTTGAGGGATTCACCAAAAACAAAATTACTTTGCCTCTGTTACAAATGATTTTTACACTGCTGTGTAAAATTTACATTCACATTTACTGCTATAAAAAGGAGCTTTTACGTTTACACATTTACCACTGTAAAATGAAATTCTTACATATGCTGTAAAAATTTCTTACATAATATTCACTGTGGGGTGAAAAACCATTTCTTTACTCACACCATTTACAATGCTGTTTAAAACAATTCTTCATTCGCTCTTATTGCAGCTTCCTTCCCTTCATTTTAACAACAACAAAAAAATTACATCACGCTGCTGGGTATTGGCAAATTACATATTCTCAAAATACATACCCTCCCTGTTCTGTTTCACACTCCTGTGTGTTTCACACCATACTAGCCCTCCTCTGGTTTCACACTGCTGTGCTACCCTTTTCATTACACATTACAATTCATATTCGAATGAAGACAAAAACAAAACATATACCAAAACCAAAAAAAAATTAGTGATAGGTTGACTTACCCGTACCTATCTTTAAATTCACCATACTTCCGTGCAAACAAAAATTAAAATATTTACCAGCCATCCTACGAACAAAATATTAAAGTTCATTAATGACTTTTACGGCGGTCAAACAAAAAGTTCAGCCAAGTTGACCTGATCGCACGCAATTAGCACACCAAACTCACACAAACCAATAGAAGTTTAGCTTCCGGGGAGTGGGTGGTTTTGTGTTCGTACAGAGGACGCATGGCAGCAAATTGGGGCATTCGGAGGCCCTCTGACAGAAACAACTTTTTACGAAAACGATGCAAAATAATTTGTGGTTTTCCGGAAATGGTTTTGCGTGGCCGTTTGATGCTCCCGCACAGCAAGTGGAATTAATGTTTCAACAGAAGTCTTACAAGAATATGGACACTTATACCATCTGAGCCATATGAGATTTGGTGACCGTGGCCTCCTCATTATGTTTTCTAAATAACCAGCTTCAGTTGTAACAAGTTGCAAATTCAGAATACCACCACGACCAAAATTATTGAATAGATGCCTCAAACAGTTCCCCAATACCTCATCACTCCATCTTCTATACCATGACATTTCTGAACTCCTCGTGATGAGCGAATCGGAAAAACGATGATTTTTTTTCAAAGTGTAAAGATTTAAATTGCGAAAACTATTAAATTAGTCATTTGACTAATGAGTCTGTTTTGAAATTCTAACTTCATTACAACCCAAAATCAATAGAATTGATTTTAGTAAGATTTACCATTTTTGCATGGCAGCTCACAATATACTTTTCGTCTGTTTTGAAATTGCCCAACCCTGCCACAGCACAAAGCCAACTACCATATTTGCAGTGCATTGAATATGCACTCAGAGTGTAACCTTCAATCTCTGTCATTGGCCGTTTTGACTACAAATTCAACCTGCTTCTTAAAAGGATTAAGGTATAATGTTCAGATTGAATTGATATTAAGGAAAATATAAACCATCCAAATACTATTTCACATTCAGAAAGAAGTGTTTTTAACTATTTTATGTTTTGGTTCCTTTTTACACATTCAAATAAGATTTGAGTGATAATACAATGGCCAACAATCTCTTCTTAAACAGGAAAACTATTCTTTCATACAAAATTGAACACTCATACAGAGATGAATCGAATTATTTAAAGGAATAAAATAATTATTACTGTTCATATAAACTGGCCGGTTTACTCTTCAGTAGTTCCTCATCTCTTAAGAGTCTAGCGGTCCTTTCTTAATGCACTGTCCTGCAAATAAAGATAAATCTGGTCAATTCAAGTAAAAATATCTTTCAATACAATTAATTATATTTATAAATATAATTAATAAAGATATTTAACAAATTATATAAAAATAATATTACGATACAATCCATAACAATTTGCATGAAATATAATCAGTATTGGACTGGCAATTAAAAGTTGCTTCTTTCAAATGGATTTCATGTAAAAATGTTTCAGGGAAATCCCCTACCAATAAATCATTGTTAAATTAGTTATCTTTGCCATCTTTGTTTTCAACATTAAATCCTTGCTTGAGTCGTAGCTGCAACTGCTCCAACACTCCATTAACCCACTTTAATTTGGGACACCCTGCAATATACAGCTTCTTCAATGACATTATGTGTTCCACACCAAAAAGCTCTTGTATCTCATGACATTTACGAACACGTAGTTCTCTGAGCTTTGTGAGCTTCCCCAGGCCTTCTATGTTCTTTATCTCGTCACATCCTACAACCCACAGCTGCTTTAAAGATACCAAGGGTTCAAAACTCGGCAGGTCTTTCACTTTATCACATTGGATCATTTCGAGAAACTCAAGCTTTCCCAAACCAGTAAAACAGCTTATTTGCCTCAATTCTGAACAAGACTGTAAAGTCAGAGTTTGAAGATTAGGGCAAATGCCCACCGGAAAGCCTGCCTCCAATATTTTTGTCCCTGACATCCATAGCTCCCGAAGACCAAACATGCAATTGTCATCGGTGGATGACAATTTATCCAACTGTCTTTCCCCTGTTTCTCCTTCAACCCTTCTGAATGGAAGTTCCAGCAACGGACATTTATCTACACTTAAAATCTCCAGAGACTTCATCATAGCGAAATCTTGTGGGAAGTATTCTATCCCACATTTCCATAATTTCAACTTTTTCAAAGAACTCGACGGTCCAAAGGATTCTGGCAGGCGTGTCAGTTTCCGTGAACCGGTGACTGACAAATCATTCAAGCTCTTAAGATAACCGAGGCAAGGTGGCAGCTCTTCCAACAAATTCTCTGTGAACAAATCTCCTCCTAATGTCATAACTCTCAAGTTGCAGAGTTCGTCCATACCTCCGGGCAATTCTTTTAAGTCTGTTCCCTCCAGTAATAATTCTCCCAAGTGTCGTTGTCGTGCAACTTGGGATGGCAATTCTTTCACCTTCTTACATGATGAAAGATTCAAGAATTCCAGAGTGGTAATGTTTCCAAGTGCTCTATTGGAAATGGTCAAATTGGAGCAATTGCGGAACGATAGATATTTGAGTCGACTTAAATTGCCAAAACTATCCGGAAGCTTTTGCAAGCTGGAAGCACTTGTCAAATCGATGTGCTCGAGAGTTGTAAGCTTTCCGAAGGAATCAGGCAGCGACACCATTTTCTCACACCCTTTTAATTCCAGGTATTTCAAGGAGCGAAGGTAACAAAATTCTTCAGGCAAACTTTCCAGTGGGATGCCATGGAAATATGGACGACAGATGATAATCTTTTCCAGATGCTTCAGCTGCCCTATGGACTTGGGAAAGGCTGAAAGAGGAGCGATGATATTTAGCTCACGCAACTTCAGAGGCGCCTGCAATGTTCAGATTTGAGCTATCAAAAAGATGTAATTGAAAATTTTCGCTTACAGATGGAATTTGTAATGAAATTAAGAAAGATCAATAAACATACCTGAGATTGACGTTTCCACAATATCTCCAATTGTCCCCCGGCTATTTCTAAAACTTTCAAATTCTCCATCGGGATCCAGGAAGGCAGACAAGAATAGGGACAATTATACCATCGGAGCCATATGAGATTTGGTGACCGTGCCCTCCTCATTATGTTTTCTAAATAACCAGCTTCAGTTGTAACAAGTTGCAAATTCAGAATACCACCACGACCAAAATTTTTGAATAGATGCCTCAAACAGTTCCCCAATACCTCATCACTCCATCTTCTATACCATGACATTTCTGAACTCCTCGTGATGAGAGAATCGGAAAAACGATGTGCTCGATTAATCGTCTTGATTCCGTGAACTTCAGTTGTTACCTGTTAATTGATCAAAAGTAAAAATCACACACATCTATCTTTATCTTCAATTTCAAGAAAACTAAAAGTTCGTTTTAAAGCCAAAGACAAAGTTTTTAACAGATTCAAGTTCGTTTTAAACCCAAAGACAAAGGTTTTAACAGATTCAAGCACTTACAGATGACGATGGCTCCAACCAGTCATCAATGGTGTTTGTCGTGTAAGACCATAGACGGAGGGGCATGGATAAGTCCTGCGCAATATTTCTTCCTAGATCTCTCATGTGATCATGCATTTTTATTATTTTTATCTTATTTCCATGATCCACCTCCAGTAGACACTTGTCTTCTAGATTTTGAAGTCCCACCACACCCCATAATTTTATAGCCAAATCTCTGTCTTCTCCTATGAAATAACAAGCAATATCTAAGAATAATCGTTGTTCCTCCTCATGGAGTTTGTCATAACTGATTCTAAGCCTTTGCTGTATTTCCACACGTAATGTCTTGTGAAGTTGATCCAATAGCTCCTCCCAGTACCTTCTGTCATTTCTTCCGCAAACAAGCGCTCCGAATACCTTCAATGATAATGGCAAGCCATCACACGCCTTTACAAACAGATCTACCAGATCTTCAAATTCTGGTGGTGGGAGTGAGTGATAAAAGGCATATGAGCAGAAGAGTTCTTTGGAGTGTCGTGTATTCAGCCCCCCTAAATTATAAATTGACGACCCTAACATTCCTGAGCTTGTGAGGACATGCTTGTCCCTGGAGGTAACCAAAATCAAGCTTTGGGGACTAAGGATATGCTTAAGTGGCAATAGCGCATCCAGCTGATCGGCACTATCTACATCGTCCAGAACGATAAGAGCGTGACAAGATGAGAGATGCCTTTTAAGTATCCCTATACCCTGGGCAGTACTGTCAATTTTGATATCCATACCTTTCAAGTCCTTAATAAGCTGGCTCTGCACAGAGTTTAGAGAGAATCTAGCTGCCTTTTCTCTAACATCAAATATAAAGGAGGATTTATTGTAACAAGATCCCATGCAGTTGAAAATTTCTTTGGCCAGTGTCGTTTTGCCTACCCCGCCCACACCAACAATTCCAACAATTTCGGTTTTCACCCGCTCCTCCTCATGCTGCGATAGGACTGCTTTTTCAAACTCCTGCAACTTTTCGCCCAGACCAGTTGGATATTTAGCAACATCCAATGGTGTTCTTGGAACCGTTTTCAAAACTTTGTGCAACACTTTATCCAAGAGTTCGCCCTCGTCCCTGAATAATTGTAATTGAGAGAAAAATAAGCAGTGAGAAACGTCTGAGTATCATGCATCTAATATCAGTCCGACATAATTGGAAACTAACGCGGACAAGTAAAAAAACAAGGAGATTAGGAGAATCCGGCAACTGGTAAGCTCTTTTTATCACATTGCATTTGATCAGAATCAGAATCAGAATCGCAAAGGATCTCAAAAAGAGGAACCGCTTATGAACAGGGTGTATTGACCGATGCTCCGGGTCAGATGCTTATGAACGGGGTGTATTTACCGATGCTGGATACTTAAATCATTTTTAGGAGCGGAAATGGGACAGTTGATCTTTTGGGCGAACTCTGCTGTAGTATTTTTGTTGTGGTTGTTTGTCAAATGTTTTTTTTAAAATATATAATGATAATAGTTTTATAATGTTACGTAAATTTGATTGGGATAGAGTAAACAGTTGACCTGGTTAAATATGGATGGTTTTGGAGCACATGGTATTGTGCATCCATGGTATTTTGTCCATGGTATTATACGTAATGGAGTTTATAAAACGCTGGAAGGACATTCATTGTAATGTAAGGGCTGGAAGTGAGCCGTGTAGGCTTACTTGGCCGGATTGACAAGGGTTTTGGCCAGAATAATGAAACATATGTGTTTATGGTTGCTGCTGAGTATTTTTATATTTGTTTTTCTCAATGATTCTCTTTAATTAATTTGTATCATTGAATAAATTTCTTAACAACTGGTATCAAAGACATAGTTAAGGATTTGAGCTTAGAATGTACCCAAAAGGATTTATTTTAGCCCAATAGATAAAAAGATCAGCGCATAGGTTTGTTGTTATTACTGGTGAGATCACCGTTGAAAATGGTTAAAGAGATAATTAAATTTGGATTTGGTATGAATATGGATCAATGATGTGGTTAGAGCCTGCGTGGAAGGACTGAGACGAGGCATCAGACTTCAAATATGATCAATTGGATTTCTGCATGCCTAATTGCTTAATCATATATGTATCATCTCTTGGATTGATTCCACATGAAGAAGTTGAAGGAGGAGAAGCGTCGGCAACAAAGTCAAGGAAGTACGCAAAGAAACTTGGTTATCGTGTGTGGGACTCATGGGACGAGAAGATCTGAATCGTGGCAACGTGGAATTATGGAGGTTGTGATTTATCTGAAGAAGCTGGTTCAGGATGCAATCAAGCTCCAAGATGAATGATTGGTCAAATCTAGGAAGCGATCGGTGTGCTGGTCGTGCCTTTAATGGATTTTGACTATTAGTGCTCTCGCGTGAATTGTCGATTTCTTCGTTGGTCTTTGGAAATCAGATTTGACGCATAGTTTGTTGGCAAATCTAATCTAACAAGGTTCTACAATGGCGGATCGGAAGGGTTTGAGAGTTGCCGAAAAGCATCGTGCTCAGCCGGTGCAGAGTAGAGGTACCCTGGAAAAGAACCGCGTTCACGCCGCCCAGGCCAAGAGTGCCATGGAATCGCACCATCTTCAGGCTGGTCATGGCAAAGCTGCCATAGAAAGGTATAGTGTTCAGGCTGGACGAGCATGTCAAAGGCGCCGTGGAAAAGCATGCTGCTCAGGCCGGGCAAGTCAAGGGTGCCCTTGAAAGACAGAGTGTTCAGACGGGACAGATCAAAGCTACTGTGGAAAAGCGTACTGTCGAGACTGGGCGTGGCAAATCTGTTGTGGAAAAGCATACTGTGGAACTATTGAGTATGCGCTTTTCTGGTCACTGGACGTCCCATGGCGGTGAGTAGCAGATAGATGAAGGCGAGGAAGCTGCAATCTGTAGCGGCCATGAGAGAGTTGTTGCAGGCGAAGAGACCGGAGGAGCAGTTGTTGTTGCGGGATCCTTCGGCAGCAATAGAGAGAGCTCGGAGCAGATCTGTGTCTCGACGAGGTCGTAAGCGAGAAAGGTCAAGTGGCGTGGAAGAGAATGCTAATACTATGGATATAGATCAACCCATCGTGGATATAGATCAACCCATCGCGCATGTGATATCCAGATCTAGATCAAGGCCTCCTGGTGAAGTCACCCTAGGCGAGGGTAGTGATAAAAAGAACGATTATAAGAATAATTTGGACATTTATGTAAACGATAACCTAGGCGAGGGTAGTGATAAAAAGAACGATTATAGGAATAATTTAGACATTTATGTAAACGATAACAGATATGAGAAAATTGATAAAAATCTACCAATCATCTCATAAATTATGTACACTCTTTTGTTTTTACTCCTGTTTTTATTAATAAAAGGATAGATTTTCTTCTTCTGAAAAAAGAAACAAAAGATGCTCACCCATTAAAAACTTTCAGATCAAAGCCGCTCATATCCGCCACATCAGAAAGAGCGTTTCTCCATTTTTTGATAGTGTCCGAATCGTAACGTCTTTTCCTTTCCCCGGTTCGAGGGTCGAATGTTGTTTTCTCTTGGTGCTTTTGCAGTGCTTCAGCGAACTCTCCGTCCTCACCAGTGTGCCGGACCACAGAAGGTTTCACGTTGAGAAAAACGGGAAGGATCGTAGCCCCTGACTCTTTCATGAGGACGAGTTCATCCAGGCACCAACTGGATTGTGCATAATTCTTGGAAAATATAGCAATGTGGACAGAGGCTACTCGAATAGCATGGTCTATTTGAGAAAAAATACTCTGACCCTCCTCCAATTCGGGCTTGTCCAGAAACACTCTTAATCCATGGTCACGAAGGCGTCTGTAGAGATGACTGGCGAAAGTGTTCTTGACATCCGGCCCACGATGGTTTATGAACACATCGTAGTCGGAATAAGAAGTCGAGGCACACCAGGAGGCAGTGGAGGAGGAAGAAGCAGCCAAATCGGAAAGGGGACCTGTTGTTAGAGATGCCATTGTTATTGGTATAATATAGATAATGGATGGACTGATAGGCAGAATAATAACAACGATGCAACTTAGCGCAGGAAACTGCAAGCAAGAATGCGCCTTATAATATAAATACTTGGTGCAGGAAACTGCAAGCAAGAATGGTATAAAGAGAACGAATTTGGAATTTCAAGACCAAACACTAACCGATTTGACCGGAGTCTAATTCCATCTGCAAAGTAATTTTTAAGCCTAGGTTTATCTAACATAAATCGATCTATGGTCCAAATAAACTGTATTCTAAATTCAATATGGGTTATCTCACATAAAATCCATGGTCCAAATAAAGATGTCTGGAGATTCGTTAATTTCTATATTTCTCTTATTCTCCTCTACAATTTTCATTACATCACCGGGTGGTGCCATTCCATTGAACGCCCACCAAATTTTCTCAATGCGTCCAAGGGGTTCATTTTCATTCAAAGCCAACCACAAATTTTCAATACTTCACAGGGTACCATTCCATTGGACACTAAACACATCGTGTCAATGCTACATGAATCAATCCTTCTCATTGATTTCCAAATTCGAGCTTCATAGAATTCAACACTAAAATGTCAAATATGTCAAATGCCAACATTAAGGGGTTCATTTTCATTCAAAGAAAACCACAAATTTTCAATACTTCACAGGGTACCATTCCATTGGACACTAAACACATTGTGTCAATGCTACATGAATCAATCCTTCTCATTGATTTCCAAATTCGAGCTTCATAGAATTCAACACTAAAATGTCGAATATATCAAATATGCCAAATGCCAACATTAATTGGGTAGTGATTTTCAAACGTAGATGCCTTGAAATGAAATGGGTGGGGTCGCATAAATAACCATTCCACTTCGTTCACACATTATATTATAAATGACAAACCTACCTCACAACTAAAAGTGAACGAAATTACTATGTAAGGCAAGAAGAGGCAATGAAATTTTAATCACGAATTGACTTTAGATCATTTCAACTCATGAGATATTTAAATTGACCACCCCATTTGTATATAAAGTCATATGTTAGTTTGAGCTAGAGTAATTTATTTATTTATTTATTTTAGTACAATTTGTTAGTTTAGAGTTAGAGTTTTTTATTTATTTTTAATATAATTGTTTAGAATTTGAGTGAGCTCTCATACCAGAACTATTGTAATATCAATGGAAAACTCATTTTAAATAACAAAAAGTCATAATTTAACCAAAAATTTTACCAAAATTTCAGTAAATATTTCTAAACCATATAATTAGTAAATAACTCCAAAAATTATTACATAATTAAAGATTTTCGACTATGTAACATAACACCCACCTTGAAAGTGATATGAAACCACATTTGCTTTAACACGTGACCAATCTACACTGTCATAAAAGATACAGAGGATATGGAAGATTTTTTTATTATCAAACCTCTACTTATTTAACATTATGCAACGTCTGTGATGTGATATGGAACCACATTTCCTTTCACACATGACCAATCTACACTGTCGTAAAGGTCTTGTGGACATGGGAAATTTTGTCGGCGTCTTCTAATGCTCCATAGTCGTGCACGTCAACAGTGATACCATCTGAGGTGACAATTTTTAATTTAATTATCAATAATTATTAGGTGAATGATAGAGACTTAACCTCCGCATAATATTCCAAAATATTCAAAGTAGTATACACAAATCAATCTTGAATCTGGGTGTCAATCGAGGCCTATCCCCCTGTCGATGCCTAGAGTAATTAGCCACTCCACCTGGCATCCCTCTTATCTACGTTACCTCCCATGTCATCACCCTTCCATAAATCATGTCCTCTCCCTTGTCTCCACATGTTCAGAATCATTGGGCTCCTCCTACATGTTTTAATGCATGTCATGTATGTTAAATGGTGCATCCCTTCCCTCTTTTTGGTAGTCCCACAACAAGTCTCTTCCTGCATTTTCCCTTGTCTGGTTCTCGCAAGCTCTATGACCCCTACCAATCTCCATGACCTCCATTTGCCTATAATGCTTTGTGAATGCGACCACATGCAGCATGGTGGCCGTGTATAGGGACGGGGATGACCTCCTACTATACCAGAGGAAAATGTTGAATTGGATTTCTTTCAAAGCCATGCCCCTGATAGCATTCGACACCAGGTCATCAAGATGGAAACGGAGGTGGTGAGTCATGGGGGGTAGCGCTACGTCTAGTCTTTGGGCTCTTCGTAATCCTCCTTACCCTAAAACGTGATCATGCCTCCGCTACAAGATGTAATGTTGATGTTAATGCTCACTCCAATCATCACTATTCCTCCCTTTTTCGTCTCTCCTGCGAACTTGGAGTTTCCTGCCCCCTCCACATCCCATCATTTTCCTCTCTTGACTGATTTGCCTCAGTTTTAGTCCCACCGAGCTCTTCTTCACCCTCCAATGTCTATGTTGTTGGGCACATCTCTCCTGCTCGAGACTCGAAGGAAACCCTCGTTTGTCAAATGTACGTGCAGTATTCTAGAGAGAAGACCACTCACCTCCGCTAAGGTATTTTTAAAGGATTTACTATTTTTCCTATATATAGTATTGTAGGCGATTATTCTGGTTTGAAATTCATGTGTATAGAATGTTGGCATATATATAGTAAAAAAAATGTAATTTAATATTAAAATCGACAATTTTTTGGTAAATATCATCCATTTAATCATATATATGTAAAAAATAGGCGATTTTTTAACGGAAAACTAACTTCTAGGCCCTTGCTTTCATATCCCATCTTTTTCATTAGCTTCAAACCAATGTCAGCAGTGTTCTTTTCAAATGCACCAAGTCATGATTATAATGTGAACATGAAAATGAAGAATCACTGACATTGTTGACCACAATTGTTAATTCTGGAGCGGGTCATGATGGCTTCACTAAGCATTCTTTTATCTTCAACTTTTCCAAGGCCTCTTATGTGGCTTGTAGTTGAAGCTGCAACCATTGTTTCTCCTCTTCTAATTCTTGAAGAAGTATTCTTAGTTCAACATTCTATGCTTGAATGCTCTAATGATGAGAAGAAGATGGCGAAGAAAATTCACTTGAATATGGAGATGGATGTTCTCCTTCATTTAACAAAGCATTGTCCTCTTATTTCTCTTCCTTCTTTACCAATTTCTTCTCGTAATCTACAAACAATATATTTACCATGTCTGCCATTAGGTAGAATGCATTGTAGAGATATTTGTCTTTCTCCATTTTCCTTCCTTGTGTTGTACATCCAATCCTTGGTTATCATTCACATAAGCAAGAAGACCACTCTGATACCAAACCTAATTCGATATTTTTTTATTTATCGACCTTACCCAAGATATTTTCTTTAGTTGATGTTAGTAGAATTGCATGAAAGAGCATGTAAAAACCATATTGCGAAATACTTAAAGAAGAAGCAACATAAAGGGGATCATAACTATAATGCACACAAAATTTTGATAATGGAGTTCATATTCTCAGTAGTTTTACTAACGCCTTCTTTGCAGCCTTACTGATACTTAGAAGAAGATATCAACCGAACAACTCAACTTAGACTAAAAAGGTGCGCGAAGCTTTTATTTACTCAAAAAGAAAACTTACAGAGCATTCCAATATGAAAACAAGAAATATGAGAGTTTAAAAGCACTCAGTCCAACAATATTGATAACAAACATGTTTTCCCTAACATAAGTAATAAATTCACCCGCCATTTTTTAGAATATTATTAAATGGGTAAGGCAGAGAAAACTTATGTTGCGGTACTATGTGATAAGGTATTCCAAAATTACTCAATGAATAAGGGGGAGAAAACTTATATTGTGATACTATGTGATAAGATATTCCAAATTACTACATGCAATTATTTTTTAAAAAATTGTATGATATGGTTGTGCTTGTATAAAAATTATTTTTTAATAATTTATTGTAAATTAATATAATATGTCATTCAAGTTTTAAATTTATTTTTTATTTAAAAAATAAAAATTTAATTTATTATTAAATTAAAAAATCAATAATTAAATATGCAGCTTTGCTCTTTTCATTTTCAAATTCAAAGAGTGGGTGCTCTATTATTTAAATGGTGGGGAAAAATTATTAATGATTAAAATTTGAATGGATTAAAAAAATAAAGTTACATATTTTTTTTTTAATGTTGTCTATTTTTTTCAAACATTTTTTTCATTGAATTATCTAAAATAAATTAAAAAAAACTTAAATATATAAAAAATAAAATAAAAATTTTAAATATATAAAATAAAATCCTATGTCAAAATATTTGTTAAAAAATTATCATTTTCAATTATTTTTTAAATTTTAAAAATTTAATAAAAGTCAAAATATAATAAAATTAAACAATAGGTTTCTAATCATATGTTGTTTTTTTTAAATGAATATTCTATTTATATTAGAAAAACATGTACAACCAACAGAGCAAAAAGCAAGTGGCCTCACCTAGATCGGGTTTGTTGACCAATGTTTGCAACAAGTGACAAAAATACAGAAAGAAGGCTAAAGACAACGTGCAAAAACGAGAGGGCCAGAGGCACCAAAAAATAGACAATACATAAAAAACACCTAAAAGCATACTAGTCATCTGACGTAATGAAAGTTGGGTTGTCCGGGGTTGTTCCTGGAGGAGGCAGAGGATGGAAGTTGCAATAAACGTGCCCTTCGAAGTGTGCCAGCCAAGTCTCCAACTTTTCCACTTTTTCTGCAAGGTGGTTTTTGCCTCGCTAGACCACCACCACTTGCTCCCTAACCTGGCATTGAAAGTAGTGCATCCTATCCAGCGTGGCCATCAACTCAGCATGCTCCTCCCAACCAACCCGTTCCGTTGTGTCCACCCAATCCATTAGAGTTTGAATGATTTCCCGACAATTTTCCAAACAACGGTGTTGAAGTTCCTTTGGGTCGAGAGCAGCACGTTGCCCAGATCCCCAGTTAGTTGTTCCTGCTCCTCGTCTTCCACCCTGATGTTGAGTTTGTTGTGCTTGAACACCACCGCCACCGCTAGTGACCCGCTTACCTCCACCACAACCACTGCGCAGTTCCACGTCAGCACGCCAAGAGTGCCCCACTGTCTTGCCACCACGACTTGCACCAGCCAACGCTATTGCTAATTCATTTGAGCCCACAGAGCTTGGCATGGCTGAAAGGAAGGAGCGCCCACGTCATGTAGATTTTTTCATGTGTCTCAAGTGAGGAGGGCCGACGCCAACAAATTTCAAATTTCAGCACGCTGGACTTTTCCCCAACCACCACCCCTGAGAGCCAGGACTCCCAACGCTCTTAAAATGCCTTAGAAGGCCACCCACTGCACCCCAGCCATTTCCTTGCCACCTGATGGGAACCCCAGCACGAGGTTGAGTCGCAGGAGAAGGAAAAGCTGGGGAGAACACGCCCCAGGCCGACGCTACCCAAGAAGCTCTGCATAGACCACACCAGGATGTCGACGACCTTGTGTATTCCACGAGGACGACTCTAGTGTCACTATTGCCCACCAAACCACCAATCTCGCCAAATTCCAGGCCAGGCTTCAGAAATGGGGAATTCCACCCAGAGACACTGCCACTCTCAACTATACCTCCTGTGATACCACCTTCGGGCCCCTCTCTCAACCCAACCACTCAAACATGTTAAAAACCATAGAAAACCGAACTAACAATTCCCTCATTTACCAACGTCCACACAATGCAGGCACAGTAAAGCCCGAGATATCTTGGGAAAAAAACTCTACTGAATTCACCATACCAAAAGTCAAAGAGGAATATCGAATACCACCCTCCGGTGGTGGAGGTCCTCCGTTGTCGCTTATGCTTACGCGCATGATACCACCAAGGATCCCAACACCAAACCAAGACACATGCAAATGCCAACCTTCCTCGCCATCCTGCTCGTTACCCTTACACCACCCCCGTTCTTTGAGACGAAATGAAGTCTTGCACGATTGCAATAAACTCTTACAGTACATCTCACGTTGCGTCGGCTGTGATGAGGGGATTGAGAGGCCAATCCTCCACCGACAAGCCATCTATTGTCATTCATGGGACTTGATTGCCATGTGCTCCGAGGTTCTCACCCCATTAGAGAATTGTTTTTTTTAATTATTATATTAATATAATTTGTCCAAATTTAATAAAGATTTAAGTCAGCTTTCCATAATCCAAAACATTTTAAGATTTAAACTTATATACCATAAAAAAACTCATATAACAAGAAATTATAATTTAACTAAAATTTATCTGTAAACAATTTTAAATCCCATAATTAATAAATAACTACAAAAATTAATACTATTTAACATAACACCAACCTTGAAAGTGATATGAAACCACATTTTCTTTAGCACGTGACCAGTCCACTTATTTTGTCAAAAGATAGAGGATATGAATTTTTTTTTGTCAAACCTCCACTTATTTAACATTATGCTACATCTGTGATGTGATATTGAACCCCATTCCCTTCCACACATGACCATTCTACACTGTCAGGGAAATTTTCGTCGGCGTCTTCTGGTGCGCGTCAGCAGTGATACCATCAGATGTTGTTGAATACCACTATTATTTTAGTGATAATGTTAATTTCGTTTTTTGTTTTCTGAATACCTGAAGAGCTACGACAGCCCACGGGATTTTTTTCCAAAGTGTAAAGATTTAAATTGCGAAAACTATTAAATTAGTCATTTGACTAATGAGTCTGTTTTGAAATTCTAACTTCATTACAACCCAAAATCAATAGAATTGATTTTAGTAAGATTTACCATTTTTGCATGGCAGCTCACAATATACTTTTCGTCTGTTTTGAAATTGCCCAACCCTGCCACAGCACAAAGCCAACTACCATATTTGCAGTGCATTGAATATGCACTCAGAGTGTAACCTTCAATCTCTGTCATTGGCCGTTTTGACTACAAATTCAACCTGCTTCTTAAAAGGATTAAGGTATAATGTTCAGATTGAATTGATATTAAGGAAAATATAAACCATCCAAATACTATTTCACATTCAGAAAGAAGTGTTTTTAACTATTTTATGTTTTGGTTCCTTTTTACACATTCAAATAAGATTTGAGTGATAATACAATGGCCAACAATCTCTTCTTAAACAGGAAAACTATTCTTTCATACAAAATTGAACACTCATACAGAGATGAATCGAATTATTTAAAGGAAAAAAATAATTATTTCTGTTCATATAAACTGGCCGGTTTACTCTTCAGTAGTTCCTCATCTCTTAAGAGTCTAGCGGTCCTTTCTTAATGCACTGTCCTGCAAATAAAGATATAATCTGGTCAATTCATACTTACAGAGGTCTGCAGAAATATCAAATGATTATAGAATGTTATACTCAACTTACTTACAATCTGTTTTCAAGATTTTAATGATATTATATACTGTTTTTTATAAGCAAAGATATTGTTCAAAGTGAAACTACCTTTCTGTAATAATTACATATCATAACAACATTTCCCAGACCCCATAAGTAAAAATATCTTTCAATACAATTAATTATATTTATAAATATAATTAATAAAGATATTTAACAAATTATATAAAAATAATATTACGATACAATCCATAACAATTTGCATGAAATATAATCAGTATTGGACTGGCAATTAAAAGTTGCTTCTTTCAAATGGATTTCATGTAAAAATGTTTCAGGGAAATCCCCTACCAATAAATCATTGTTAAATTAGTTATCTTTGCCATCTTTGTTTTCAACATTAAATCCTTGCTTGAGTCGTAGCTGCAACTGCTCCAACACTCCATTAACCCACTTTAATTTGGGACACCCTGCAATATACAGCTTCTTCAATGACATTATGTGTTCCACACCAAAAAGCTCTTGTATCTCATGACATTTACGAACACGTAGTTCTCTGAGCTTTGTGAGCTTCCCCAGGCCTTCTATGCTCTTTATCTCGTCACATCCTACTACCCACAGCTGCTTTAAAGATACCAAGGGTTCAAAACTCGGCAGGTCTTTCACTTTATCACATTGGATCATTTCGAGAAACTCAAGCTTTCCCAAACCAGTAAAACAGCTTAATTGCCTCAATTAAAGTCAGAGTTTGAACATTAGGGTAAATGCCCACCGGAAAGCCTGCCTGCAATATTTTTGTCCCTGACGTCCATAGCTCCCGAAGACCAAACATGCAATTGTCATCGGTGGATGACAATTTATCCAACTGTCTTTCCCCTGTTTCTCCTTCAACCCTTCGGAATGGAAGTTCCAGCAACGGACATTTATCTACACTTAAAATCTCCAGAGACTTCATCATAGCGAAATCTTGTGGTAAGTATTCTATCCCACATTTCCATAATTTCAACTTTTTCAACGGACTCGACGGTCCAAAGGATTCTGGCAGGCGTGTCAGTTTCTGTGAACCGGTGACTGACAAATCATTCAAGCTCTTAAGATAACCGAGGCAAGGTGGCAGCTCTTCCAACAAATTCTCTGTGAACAAATCTCCTCCTAATGTCATAACTCTTAAGTTGCAGAGTTCGTCCATACCTCCGGGCAATTCTTTTAAGTCTGTTCCCTCCAGTAATAATTCTCCCAAGTGTCGTTGTCGTGCAACTTGGGATGGCAATTCTTTCACCTTCTTACATGATGAAAGATCCAAGAATTCCAGAGTGGTAATGTTTCCAAGTGCTCTATTGGAAATGGTCAAACTGGAGCAATTGCAGAACGATAGATGTTTGAGTCGACTTAAATGCCCAAAACTATCCGGAAGCTTATGCAAGCTGGAAGCACTTGTCAAATCGATGTGCTCGAGAGTCGTAAGCTTTCCGAAGGAATCAGGCAGCGACATCATTTTCTCACACCCTTTTAACTCCAAGTATTTTAAGGAGCGAAGGTAACAAAATTCTTCAGGCAAACTTTGCAGTTGGATGCCGTGGAAATGTGGACGACAGATGATAATCGTTTCCAGATGCTGCAGCTGCCCTATGGACTTGGGAAAGGCTGAAAGAGGAGCGATGATATTTAGCTCACGCAACTTCAGAGGCCCCTGCAATGTTCAGATTTGAGCTATCTAAAAGATGTAATTGACAATTTTCGCTTACATATGGAATTTGTAAGGAAATTAAGAAAGATCAATAAACATACCTGAGATTGACGTTTCCACATTATCTCCAATTGCCCCCCGGCTATTTTAAAACTTTCAAATTCTCCATCGGGATCCAGTAAGGTGTTGGGTATTTTTCTGGTAAAATCCCAAAAACAAATAAACAAACTATATACAGAGCAATGTTCTGTTTTTCTTCTCAGGATTTTTTGCAGAGGGAAGCAAATGAAATTTTGAGGACAAAGATCTTTCACACCAATAAAACCTTTATATTCATTAATAAAAACTCTGATACATATTTCTTCCTCTTACTCTGAGGGATTCACCAAAAAAAACTTTTCACCAAAAACAAAATTAATTTGCTTCTGTTACAAATGATTTTTACACTGCTGTGTAAAATCTACATTCACATTTACTCTTGTAAAAGTGAGCTTTTACGTTTACACATTTACCACTGTAAAATGAAATTCTTACATATGCTGTAAAAATTTCTTACATAATATTCACTGTGAGGGTGAAAAACCATTTCTTTACTCACACCATTTACAATGTTGTTTAAAACAATTCTTCATTATCTCTTATTGCAGCTTCCTTCCCTTCATTTTAACAACAACAACAAAAAATACATCACAGCGTATTGGCAAATTACATATTCTCAAAATACATACTGTCGCTGTTTTGTTTCACACTCCTGTGTGTTTCACACCATGCTAGCCCTGCTCTGGTTTCACACTGTTGTGCTACCATTTTGATTACACATTACAATTCATATTTGAATGAAGACAAAAACAAAACATATACCAAAACCAAAAAAAAAATTAATGATAGGTTGACTTACCCATACCTATCTTTAAATTCACCATACTTCCGTGCAAACAAAAAATTAAAACATTTACCAGCCATCCTACGAACAATATTAAAGTTCATTAATGACTTTTACGGCGGTCAAACAAAAAGTTCAGACAAGTTGATGAAGATCCTTGTCCGTTGACCTGATCGCACGCAATTAGCACACCAAACTCACACAAACCAATCGAAGTTTAGCTTCCGGGGAGTGGGTGGTTTTGTGTTCGTACACAGGACGCGTGGCAGCAAGTCGGGGTGTTCGGAGGCCCTTTGACAGAAACAACTCTTTACGAAAAGCGGTGCGAAATAATTTGTGGTTTTCCGAAAATGGTTTTGCGTCACCGTTTGATGCTCCCGCACGACAGGTTGAATTAATGTTTCAACACTCCCCTTTAATTTCAGCTGCTGGGCATTCAGTCATACCCAAACATTTTCTCAAAAAGTCAGCTTTTCTGGTCCAGTGGCTTTGTCAAAATGTCTGCAACCTGTTCTTGAGTCCTGCAATGTTCTAAGACAATTTCTCCATTGCTCACCAATTCCCTGATGTAATGAAACCTTGTGTCAATGTGTTTCGTTCTCTTATGAAACACT
>APFE030782335.1:0-36643 GCA_000404065.3 Pinus taeda
AAGGCGAACCTCATGTTGGATATTATCCTTTAAAGTCCCTATGAACACATCAATCCTATGCTCCTTTGGAATATATTTTACCCTTATGTTCAGTTTTTGGAAGTCCTGAATGTGCTCCATCATTGAACCCTTTTATTTGAGATTTATCAATTGCTTTTTGTATCCTCATAATGTGCTATCATTTCTTCCGTAAAAATTGCCCAAGTGACAATTTATATATGAGAGAAAAGCCATCGATACCATACAAACTGATTTGGTTCCAAATATAAAGTTGCAATACGTACCTTTTGTGTGTTTTGCACATTAAGGAGATCGAAAAATTGCTCCATCTATAGTATCCATGTTCTGGGATCCTTTCCATCAAACTTCCTCATATCAATTTTTGGAACACGATGGGTCAATCCAACATTAGAGTCTGTGAAATCATGATCAACATTTCTTTTTTTCCCATCATTAGTTTCCTTTAATACCCTTTCACCATTAGTGACCATTTCTTGTAGCAACTTATTCAAATTTATCTTCAATTCTTCCATCTTATCGTCCATGTCATTCATCTTCGCTTCCATGCCATCCATATTAGCTTCCATATTAACTTGCATGTCATTCATGTTAGCTTCCATGCCATTCATCTTGTCTTCATTTACCTTTAGTGAGAATGAAATGTGTTGTACTTGGTCTTGTAATTTTGATATATCATGTTGCATTTCTTCCTCTTCTTCACGATTCATGCTAGAGCTTTCAGGTTGCTTGCTAGGTGTTTCCATTTTCTTTCTTAAGGGAATTAATTAATGCTAATAATTCTTCAATATTCCCTTTGAATTCCTTCAAACTAATTTTTCAAACCAATCTTATGCAAGATTTAAAAAAAACTACACACCTTTTTTTTCACTTTGTATGAGCTTGATATGAATCTATTGTATCTCTGTAACTGCGGATCTTGACTATCTGAAATCACGCCTTGCGGTAGCCCTCTGATTCCTCTTTCTAACCCTACAAGTTTGATCAAAATTGGATTCTCCAAGGAAGAGTTATGCCAAATCTCCCACGGTGACCTGATTATAAACTAGTTTAGTATAGCGAACTTGTACGACGTGCCACGTGTCATTGTTTCGATCTTAGAACCTAAAACTGATACACAAAAAACTACAAGTCGTCCTCTTTCTGAAACATCTTACAAAATTTCAATCTGATGCTCAAAACAAAATTTATGACGATTTTCCCTAGGTGAGTTGTTTGGAATGTAATTCGGGAGTCTACAAAAACCCTAAATTCCTCAAATCATAGCTCTGCATTATTTGGGGACCTAGTTTGCACAGGAAGGAGGTCGAGGTCTTGGAAGGAAATTATGGGTAGAAACAAGGAGGATCCTCACAAGTGAACAGGCCAAGTCTCCTTCTACGATTGCAGGTAGGAAGGGAGGATTGTTTTGGAGGTTGAGTTAGGTATTAGGTCCTCTAGAACATGGTGGCATACTCCTATATCATAAACGAAGGAAAGAGAGCCTTGGTGAGGATTTGTGATGTGTTTTTGTAGGTAGAATGATGACTTATATAGGGTTGAGAAAGTGTAGAAGGAAGTTACATTATAGGAGGAAAAACCTAGGTGGTTTATGGAGTTATTTGTGCATGTAATGGTGGGATTTCTCTCTATTTTGTGAGTCATGGACCTTGAGGTAAGTTACAGATCAGGTTGTGGTCTTGTGGAGGTCTTTAGGAGGGTTATAAGCCCTTAAAACAAGGACAAGACTAACTAGAGCAGTAGCAGGGTGCTATTTGAAGGATGTTGTGGACTTTAGGAGGATTGTTGTAGCAGGAAGAAGGGATAAATAGGGAAGTTTGGATGCCCGGACCATTCATCTAATGCTACAGTAGTATGCACAAGTTCCAGGTATGTATATTATGTGTTAAGCATGTTGGATGCTAGAGGATGAGGTCCTAGAAGAGGATAGTTTGTGGGAGAATGTCAGAAACCAAGAGGAAGGGTGATCCTAGTGGTTAGATGCCCTAACTAATGACAAGATGATAGCATGTATTGGACGCTTATGATCTATTGGAGGGAAGCATGAGAGTGGACTAAGTGTGGAACTATATGAGGCAGAATTGGAGCACCCAAAAGAACAACATGGGAGGATTGTAGAGGATTGATTCAAGCCCAAAGAAACAAGTCTCTTGATGGACTAAGGGACTCTTAGATGTGGCAGAAGAAGAGCTCATAGGTCTGATGAGATAGGATAATTTTCAGTAGCCCTAGACTTTCCTTTTGGAGAAGGACATCTACAACAAAAGTTGGGCAGTCCTAGCCCATGTTCATTGTTGGGGAAGGACTTCTAGCAGTGATAGGTGGCATCCCTCTGTGCCCCTTGTTATTCTTTGCTAGACTGGCATGGGAATACTATAATAAAGTCCCTGAGTAGCTTAGGAACAACAGTGGGTAGTTGAGAGTTGTTCAAAAATGGAGTTGTGAACAACTCAATAGGAGTCTCAATGTGTTGATGCATTGATGGACTAAATTTCAAGGAGAGATAAGGTTGAAGTCAAGATTCAGTGGCTAGATGGACTTGTTGCATTAATAGAGGTAGATTGGATTTGTTGTAGATCGGGAGTCGAAGGGCCAAGCAGATGTGATCAGTGTATGACTGAAATGAGGTGAGAAAGCACACTATAGCTAGATGGTCAGAGTATCTTGATCAGGGTAGATTGGTGGTCATCAAGACAAGCACCAAGCCCTAGTTGTTTTTATCATATATCAGTGGATCATTAAGGGCCATTATCCCCAATATAGGAGCCCTAGACTATTATACTATCAATTGATTGATATAATGAATTTGGTTGCTTGTATAAATTTGTAGAAAGTTGTATATTTTGTGCACTAGTAGATTTGCTATTATTTATATTCCACTGTGCAAAGTAGACTTGTTGTGATACTTGGTTTGGTAGCATTAGTGATTTAAGATTATATACTAGACACTAGTATCATGGAAAAACAACATGGTATCAAACATAATTTCAAGTGACAGTGAATCAGAGTGTGCACAGTGAAGCAACTCAAAGGGATTTGTGGGTATCTAGTTCATGGAGTAAAGGGTTCAGCTCAAGACATGGAGATGTGGTCTTGACTGGCTTGGCAACGAGATTTTCTAGGAGTTCTAGTGGATTGTTGGAGAGCCTGGTGAACAATAGTTTGTGTTAGGCGGATTGTTGATAATGAAATTATGTTAATTTTCCATGGATCGTTGGGACAACATAAGGATTTCTTTGGTGTGGAGGAGATTGGTTTGATGGAAATTGCTTCATGTGATGGACTTCATATTAGCAGGCTAGTTTCTTCATTGGATCGTGATGTTGCATATCCGAGATTAGAGGGATGTGCATGAGTTTTTTTTATCCAATAGGATGAGTGCTTACAAGACTAGGTTGTGGTGATGATGACCTGTGTTTGACTGCAACTTGGATTGACCTTGTAGCACAAGATATTAGTGATAGGTTAAGCCAGTGGAGATCATGTATACTTAGAGGGAATATAGCTTCAGAGGAAGCAACCCTATGGAAGTGTTGATATCTTCAGGTTCAGATAAGATGAATCATAGGCACTACCGAGATAGTGTGTTTCAGTTTGTAGATTTTTTTATAGTGATGGACACCAAATGGGCTAGTGTCATTGATGATGATGTTGATGGAGACTTACTAGTGTTGGAAGTACCTACCTCACTAAGGGGGAGTGTTTAGATTTGTATATTGAGAGGTACTCCAAACCCTAGGCTAGTGGGTTACGGAGGAATGGGCACACAAATATGTTTTTGGGATTAGAATCCAAGCTTGTGGGATTTTCACCCAAGTTGGTGAGTGTGCAACCACATGGAATTTTGATGATTTGACAAATGTAAGTGTAAGAGGACTTCGATAGCAACCAGAGGCATTGAAAATCATTGAAATCCAAGTTGTATAAGTTAAGATATGAATTTTTGAAGTATGAGTGTGGGTGAAGAGGTCTACTAAGTCAAGTTGGCCAGCATGTTAAGATGCCCCTTTAGGGCTATGGTGTCACCCACATGAAAAGTATAAATTGAGGACTCGTTGAAGTCACATTGACACATCAATAGAGCAATTAATTTTCAAGGAGAATATTTGTTTTCGATGCAGGAAAGAAAGGACCCAATGAAGGTGAAAGAGGCATAGGTCATGCCCTCTTTCTAGACTATTTGGGGACCTATTTTGCATAGGCAGGAGGTCGAGGTCTTGGAGGGAAATTTTGGGCACAAACAATGAGGATCCTCACAAGTGAAAAGGCAAAGCCTAGTGTGATTGCAGGTAGGAAGGGAGGCTTGTTTTGGAGGCTAAACTAGGTATTAGGTCCTCCAAAACGAGGTTGCATACTCTTGTAGTAGAATCAAAGGAAATAGAGCCTTAGTGAGGTTTTTATATGTATTTTTGCAAGTAGAATGATTCCCTATATAGGGTCGAGCAAGTGCAGAAGGCAGTCGCATTAAAGGAGGACAAACCTAGGTGGTTTGTGGAACTATTTGTGCATGGAATGGTGGGCTTTCCCTTTATTTGTTCAACTATGGACTTTAAATTAAATTGAAAATCAAGACGATGTCTTAAGGATGTGTTTTGGGAGGGTTATAATCCATTAAAACAAGGACAAGACTACCTAGAGCAACAGCAGGGTGCTAGTTGAGGGAGGTCACAGCCTTTAGGATGACTATTTCAGCTGGAAGAAGGATTAAATGGTGATGTTTGGATGCCCTAACCAGTGATCTAATGCTACAATAGTATGCACAAGTTCCATGTATGTATTTGATGTGTTAATGATGGTTGGATGCTAGAAGAAGAGGTCCTAGAAGAAAGCATTTTGTGGGATCTTGTTAGCAGCCAAGAGGAAGGGTGATCCTAGTGGTTGGATACCCTAACCAGTGAGCAGATGTTGGCATGCTTTAAAACGGTCATGATTTGTTTGAGGGAAGCATGAGAGTGGACCATGTGTGGGCATAAATGAGGAAGAATTGGAGCAACCTAAAGAACAACTTGGGAAGATTGTAAAGGCTTGCTTCAAGACCAAAGAAATTAAATGGACTAAGGGATTATTAGAAGTGGTAGAAGAATATCTCATACATTTGATTAGCCAAGAGCAGTTTGAGTAGCACTAGAATTTCCTTGTGGAGAAGGACGTCTACAACAGAAGTTGGGAAATCTTCCTAGCATGTGTTCATTGTAGAAGGACTTTTAGCAGTGATAGGTGGTAGCCCTCTGTGCCTTATGTTGGTCTTCACTCGAATACCGCAGGAAGAGTATAGTGGGTTGGAGTATATCAGTAGCTGAGGAGTAGCAATTTGTAGTTGACATTTCTTACGAATGGAGTTGTGAACAACTCAAAAATAATCTCGATGTGTGTATGTGTTGATGGACTAACAGGCAACGAGAGAGCAGGTTGAATCTAAGATTCAGTGGCCAATTGGACTTGGTGTTTGGTAGAGGCAGATTGGATTTGTTGCAAATTGGGAGTCAAAGGACTAGGCAGATGTGTTCAGGATATGACCGAAAGGAGTTGAGAGAGAGAGCCACAGCTAGATGATCATAGTTTCTTGATTAGGGTATATTAGTTGTCATCACGATAGACACCAAGTTTTTGTTGTTATTGTCTTATATCACTAGATGTAGAAGGGCCATTATCCCTGGTATGAAAGCCCTAGATTGTTGTATTATCATTTTGATTAATATAACAAAGTTGAGTTGTTGTACAAATTTTTAAAAATTTGTGTATATTTTGTGTACTAGTAGATTTATTGTTGTTTATATTATGTTGTGCAAAGTATACTTGTTGAGACACATGGTTTGGCTCAGCCAAGTTTGGTTTACCCAAGTTGTGATACTTGGTTTGGTTCAGCCAAATGATACTTGGTGATAAGGGAGTGTTGAATAGAGTGAAAAGGGGAAGGTTCTAGCCAAGTTTATAGGTGCACTAAAGGGGCAAAGGGACCCATAGTCCACTAGTCTTGTGAATGTATTTTGGGCCCAGGTCGAGCTCTTAAGGGGAGATAAGGAAACTGGTGGGAGGTTTAATTTGCATCATCTGTGTATGTATGTGTTATTATCAACTATTGCAGTCATCTTTCCCAATACTAGGGTATCATTTACTAGTGTAGGGGGACAGAGAGAAAGGGATCATACTAGCCTCAGATTTTCCATCCAAGTGATTTCTATAGCCAAAGGTCGATTTTCAGCTTAGAGAGGCCACATAGAGGATATTACAAGCCTGTATGGATTAAATATTTAGTTTCATTTAGATGAACCAAGTCAAGTGGGGAAATTGAATTCAGTCGTCTGCCTACTAATATGAACAAAAAATAAAATCAATAAGTAACCATGATAACTTTGACTTGATGAAACTTAATGTAATTCCCTCCTCAAATCATATTCAAGGATCAAATCAGATTTCGAAAGTGCGTAGCCTAAATATTCAAAAAATCCTTCCAAGTACACTATTATTTAAGCGGTCGGATTTCCAAAACAAAATCCTCACGCACTATTTATATATAAATCTTTTGGTCTACAACATACACTCTCAGCCTCATTCGTTCACAAATATTCACCGCAGTAGTGTAGTAGCACCTCTATACATCCTGATTTTGATCCTACTACCATCATAACTCTTTGTTTTAAATATTTTTAGCTTCATAACCACACTATAAGTTAGATTCCTAATACCTTAAGAAAAACTCATCATGGCTACACCTCCTTCAAATCAAAACAACCACAATATACTTGAAACACTCTCATTAAAGTCGACACAATCAAAGGAATTCGAATGAGAAAATGGCAAAAATGGGTGTCAGAAATTTGAATGCCCAATTCTAGGGGCATAATTTTGCAGGGCTCTAAAGCGAACAAAGTTCCTTTTGAAGATTAATTACTCCAAAAGAGTTGGAATATGAAATTATCCATTGAGGATATAAATATTATATTAAATATGTGAATAATAATGAGTATGATTACAAATGAGAACAAGAGGCTTGCTTATATACCAAGCAAGTGTCTCTTCATGAAGAGTCATGTCCTATTAGACATGTCTCTTCATGAAGAGTCATGTCCTATTAGACATGCCTCTTCAACCTAATTATTAGCTTAACTAACTATTATTTATGATCATTATCTTTTACATTATATTTATATTATTTATATATTTTATTCGTGACACTAACTCTTTGCCTTTACCAGCCAGAAGAATAAATACCCAAATCAAGGCATACATACTAAGAGAAAAAATGTAAAGAATCATTTTTGGTTAAAAAGACATACCGTTTGTGCGTGAATAGCCTTTCTCACAGATTCATCATTACACCAAATAGTAGCAACAGTCATGTCCTGATTTGACAAAATAAACCTAGCATATTTAGAAAACCAGGCCAATACAAAACTACGGAAATTTATAAGTACCAACTTAAAAAGAAAACCTAACATATTTAGAAAACCCAACGGCCAATGACAAAGCTGCAGAAATTTATAAATACCAACTTAAAAAGAAATATTAAAAATAATACACCAGATAAAAGTATGCTGAAAATTCTATATAGAATCACTTCTAGTGTCTGTTCTTGAAATGCCAAACCTAACTAAAAGATCCTCCTGCCTTAAGAGTGACAATAATCATCATGTTCTACCCTCTTGGAATTTGGACAACGCCAATCAAGCAATAATGTATTAATTTGGACAACGCCAATCAAGCAATAATGTATTAATTTGGACAACGCCAATCAAGCAATAACATACATTAGAGTAATATTGAGACAACATTCAATGTTGGGATTATATGGAACTTGGGACAGAGAGTGAATTTCATGAATTTAATGTGGGACAGGTAGATGCCAAAATAACCCGTACTAAATTCACAACATCAACTTATAAAATTTGCTGAAAACGTACGTTGCAATGCTAATTTGATGACTATTGTCAGGTAGCAATGATCTATGGTATCTGGTGGAGTCAACCCATTAATCAATCTGTAGCTTTATTAATTGTTATTGCATTTAGTTGTGTGGGTTTTTATCATTTACTTTTGTAATCTTATTATTGCTTCATCGAGTCCATAGTTCATATGGTTGATATATATAATGGGAGCACTAATGTTGTCCTCACAAAAACAGGGATTAGTCAGAGATACTTACCGTACAAGGGACGTCCCCCAAGAGATTCGGCCATGTCGGAACATTGCCATCTCTAACAGGTGCTCTCAAAGGCCAAGCACGACCAAACATCCTTCTTCTTACTGGAAGGGTCCGGTTCGTCAGGCCTAATAGCTTAAAACTTTCAGGCAAGTTTTGTATACTGCCAAGAACCTGCTGGCTTTCGGTCCCATGGTAGCATGGCTCAAGAATGTCATAAATGTTAATTCTTGAAACCGCCTGCACATTCAACGACAAAATTAGAGGCTTCAGCTTGTATATATGCAAACCCTGAAAAAAGTTCTCACGACAATGAAACAGCTTACAGATTAAAGAAATTAGAAACAAAGAAAAAGCCGCTACCTCGTTTATCGCTTCTAGTTTGCTTTCACAATCAGCATCTTGGACATCATAATAGTTCCCATTACAAGCATTGAACGCGTCCTACAATATTTGAACAATTCATCGTCAAGACAAGTGGAGAACAGCATAGACATGATATTAGTGCTTGGTTCTGCAGGTTGAAAAGTAAATTCGTTACAAGAGTAATTCAAATTATTAGTTTATTAGGTTTTACTATTTTGTAAGTACAAACCTGTGTAGGAATTGAGATATGGTAGAGATAAGCGAGGGATGGATCATAGAATCTCCGCTAAGGGCAGAGGTTCAAATATTTCACAACTCACAATGGTTACACCTACTATCACATTAAACATTACACTCTCATGGAACTCGATGAAAACCCACTGCGCCTAAACTAATGATCCGCGTAATCCCAAGTTACCAAAACAGAACCAACCTATGGATCCAGGCGGTCAAAAGGGCTGGGTTACAACACATGCAAAATAAAGAAAAAGGAATGTACCAAAAGTACACAGCATATGTGAGGGCTTCAAGGCACATCAAAAAGAAAGAAAGAATTCTATAGGTAACCGAAGGTTTGGAACCATGTTGACAATTTGTCCAGAATACAATCGACCTAAGCACAGAGGTATGTTCCCACACCAATATATTCGAATCTTGACCCTACCCAGTGTCAGAGTAATACATTTGCTATGATAAAGGGCTTGGGGAGGATTTCGTACAATCCGAGCGAGAAAGATATTTCTTATTAAGCACATCATACGCTTGAGACTAGTGTCATTTTCCTTCAATAACTAAAGGCTACCCACTTCTGACTTTGTTCACCTATGGGCGAGATTGGGCAGGCTCATTGCTACCACACTCTACATGAGGAGGGATGGAATTTGAAGTAGTGTTATGCTTCCTTTGGTTATCCAGGATTCCTTGCTCAACCATGCTAAACATGACAAGCGAAAGAACCGTTTTACAAGATGTTGGATGGCGGCATTCCTTTTCATTGGCACGGTTCCTTTCCAATCTAAATCCCGAATGATGTAGTTTGGCGATCCTTAGCATTGGAAAGGGTTAAATTAATTCTCATGATAAAAGAATGGACATTGGACAATAAATTCATTATCTTAGAAATGAGGGAGATCAAGTTCAGCTATATATCAACCAACTTTACAAAAAAGTATTGACTTATTTGATAAAATCAGAGATATGAACTGAACACATACTGGTTGCTTGACGGAAATATGTAAGCATGGGCATTCCAGCATAGAAGCCACAGCGTGTTCTTGAATAGGGTACAAGGGAGCCACCGGAGATGCCAAGCAATTCTAACTCTACATAAAGTTTTCCTGCTAGACAGGAAAATACCCTCACAAACAAAGACAAATGCACACTTGTCCTAACTATTTAAAATCTGCCTAATATCTCAGGCTGGCACTTGGCATCATTTCAAAATCCATAAGACACTAGTTCATCAAACTAACTATCCAACAATCCCAGAATCTTTTAGAATCAGAACACTTGGAATTACATTAAAATTTCTAATTTCTATTTTATACTAATTTACATTGGGTAAATTCTATGGTCCGTTTGGGTCAAGGAAAAATGGATTGCCCAGGGTTGTGCCTGCATCACTTTCCGTTTTTCTTTGAATGAATGGGATCGCATTAATCTTGGAATGAATGGATCACTCAGAGAGGTTGCCATTTACAAAAATCCATCCAAAGCAATAGAGAGGAGTGAAACAGATCCATCCCATGTAGACATCTTATTTTTCATTCCTGAAATAAACCTAGGATTGAGGGGTCTCTCCATCGACAGTAGAGTAGGTAGAAAGAGCTCCGCAGGAGGACTTAGAATTGTGACAACCGAGAGACAGGGTCTCATAATTAGAGTGAGAAGAGCTCGAGGGGAGCATGGGAGCTCGGCAGGAGCCCATTGTAATCCTTTGCATATGCATATATACTCTGTTCTGAGCAGTAAAGATAATCCGAGTTGTTATGAGTATTCTCCTGTGTTTAATCGCTCTATTTGAAGTTCGTGTGTGTTCCTGGTGTCAGATGACGAAAACATGTGAGAAGAAATCTCTAATGCCCCTTTATTTCCTTGTGCTCGATACTCTGCCTAAGTATGCAATTATGACCTATGTAAATGGGTAAGTGCCCTGTGATAAATCCCACTATCTTGTGTAAATGGTTTTGGTTTCACGCTAACTCCAGTGTTTGGTATAGTGAGTTAAGAGAGAGTGTTTATAAAGGTGGGGTGTCCAAAGACTGAGAATCTGTGCTTTCATCTGGGACGAAATGATGCAGGAGAGCCCAACGGGAATAAGACTGAGATTGAACCACGAAGGTACAAGTTATCACTTGCGTATCCGAATTCGCTATTATCCGGGGTCCTTTTGAGACTAAGCTGGGGAATGGCGCGTGCTCCTGAACGGGGATAATTTGACTCAATTCAAGAACTGTTTGAACTTGCAAGACATTACTGTGAGAAATTGAGAGTTAGTGTAAGACTGTACACTTCCAACAGAGGCCGATCTCTTGAGAGAATCTGGAAATCGCATATGGGCGCGCAGTAGAGGCGTCGTCTACCAAGCGGCAAATTTGCCAAGACGGCTAAAAATAGCAGTCGGCAAGAAATGGCCAGAATCCAGCAAATTTTTTTTCCTTTAATTTTGCAGTAAGATTGTTGGATGATTTTATGGTGGAAATGGTATAAAAACTTCTACGTTATCAGAAATCTTTATTAAAATCTTTTGGTTACCAACCAAAAGATTAGTTGGTTACCAACAAAAGATACTAATCTTTTGGTTGGTGACCAAAAATCTTTGAGTTTGAAAAATGTAATATGGATTATGGGATCATTATAATATGGATTATGGATTTGTGAAATTTGATCACTATAATATGGATTCTTGAAATTTAATAACTGAGTTCAACCACTATAATATGATTTCAACAATTGAGTTCAACCATTATAATATGGATTAATATGGAAATATGGATAATATGGATTAATATGGAAATATGGATATGTAGGTATAAGATAGATTTACAAAAATTCTTGTTACACTTTATCTTCTAGTAGTCAAAATTTTACTAGAATTTCTATTATTTAAAAACAAAATTAAAAACTTATTAAAATACCCCTTACACCTTTTGGAGAGGCCATCCAAACAGATCCCGAGATCCCATTCTCACCTTCTGGATTAAAACGTCAGCCTTGAGAAAGGTGTTCGCGGCCCAAATAGGCCCGACCAAGGTAAAGAACCCCAAAAAAACAAGAGGACCCCGAGCAGGCGGAACAGCCCGACTCGGCAGGACCCGGGTACTCACTTTTCAAAGGTTACTGTCGTCAATAAATCTCATGTTATCTGGTGATAAATATGACCAATCTCATGTTATTGGTCCATAAATATGTTCACCTTTTGATTTTGGCCTTAGCAAAATCTCATGTTATCTAGTCATAAATATGACCAATCTCAATGTTATCGGGCCATAAATATGCTCACTAAATCGAACAATAGGCATATACACCCTACACCCGCTGTTAATTTATTACCGAAAGGCGACCACCACAGTGTTTGCCGACCCCGACCTCGCCCGTACTTTAGACCGCGACCTCGGGATGGGACCCACTTCCCTCGTAAAAGGTCTACGGCCCCGCAATGAAGCCCGGTCCACTGTGAAATGTTCGGCAGTTCAAGCTAACGCCAAGAAACCTGGGGTTTAGAAAGAAAGGTCGTATGGTCGAGTGCTATGGAGATAATATACGTTGAGTCCATTTTTATTTTTCGATTTGGGGACACGAATTCATTGCTGCGCTGAAAAGCCGTGAGAGCTAAATTTTCGTGAACCCATAGCCCACAGGTTCACGAGATTTGGGCCACCACCAGATTTCGAAATTCAAGGTCCCTAGACCTGGTGCTGCGTCAGAGAGGAACAGTCCTCTTATGTTTTATAATTTGCCGCAGATGATTTTGGTTTCGTGGTAGAGGCACCCTACATTCAAGATGGAATTGAAGATAGTCACTTCGTAGCCGATGGTTGCCTAATTTTTCAAAATAATCTGACTATGAAAAACCCCTCCTCGTCATGGACTTTGCTTTACTCTATTTCTGTTCTCACGGACTTTGTTACTCTTTTCATGGCTTTTAGATGCAAACGATTATCCACTGTATAAAACCTTGATCGTTTAAGGTTTTATACTGTGGATATTTAAACTGTAGCTTTGAATTATAAGAGCGCTAACCCATAAAGCCAATCATAGGGCTAACTTTTCAATAACTCACTACAATCATTTGGATTTCAGAGCAAACTCATCATCAATCATTTTGGAAATAAAAATACAAAGTTAATCGCTAATTTTGTGGCTGAATCTCATTACAAATCATCAAAAACCAAAATTACGAAGTTAATCAACTCTGTGGCTGATTCTCCACTAGCAAGAATCTAAGGATGTCACCGTGTGATAAAAAATAAAGATCTTGCCTATTACTATGAAAGGATTTGTGTGGAAAACAATTTCTAAAATTTGATTGCTTTCAAAGGTTAATCGAGGATGTCACCGTATGATAAAAAATAAGGATCTTGTCTATTACTATGAAAAGATTTGTGTGGATGGCAATTTCTAAAATGTAATCGCTTTCAAACGTTAATCAAGGACTGCCTTCTCATGTTTATCAAGAATCTAAGGATGTCACCGTAGGATCAAAAATAAGGATCTTGTCTATTACTATGGAAAGACTTGTGTGGATGGCAATTTCTAAAATGTAATCGATTTCAAAGGTTAATCGAGGACTGCCTTCCTATGTTTATGATTTTATGCAGTGTATGTTATTGGTAGAGGCAACTTGCGCTCAATATAGAATCAAGGATATTCATTACACCGGATAATATTGTTTAAGTTTTCAAAATAATTTATTAGAATATAATATTGTTGATTAGTTGTTTATATGGTTTAATAATTTAATAAATATCAGAAACTAAAAATTAAAATATTTAATAAACTATTATTTTAATTATTTATTAAAATAAAGTAAAAATATATATATAATAATTTATATTTGATAAATTAAAATATTAAAATATAAGTTATCATGGATTTTCCACCCCAAAAAACTAAAATATTCAAAGCAGATAATCTTAGGCCATAAACGCCAAGTTTATGCATAGACTCAGGTTATATCCATTCCTCTTTTAAAAAATAAATTAAGAGCAGAGTAATTACTTGATATTGTTCATCCGATATAAGCGCCATTCCATGAGCAAACGGTACAAGCGCATTGCCATCAAATTTTGTGTCTGCCACCCCATTTCCTATTGTGTAACCCTAAAAGATCAGCATCAGTAAGAGCCAAATTAGCTCGACTTTAATGGAACATATGTGGATTGCAAGATTGTTAACAATTTCAATTCCAAATAATCAAAACCAATTTACCTTAAAATTCAAAAGAGGTTTTACCCCACCTTCAATTCCTGTAATGTAACCAGTGAGTCAATGCTTCATCTATCAGAAACGTATATGGAATGTTTTTCAGATGAAAACCATATTACCCTACCCTTGACCACTTCTGACGCTAGAGTTGGAACGTAGATTCCTGCATATGATTCTCCGCTAATATAGAACGGATTTGAAATGAACTCTGGATAATCTTCAAACCACTGCTCGAACATAAACGAAAAAAGTTTTCTTTTAATGGCAGAACCAACCAGAAAAGATTTGCATATGTAAAAAGCGACATGGTTTCTGCAGAATTACCAAATATGCTTCCACATTTTTACTGTATAATTCCTGATTTGTAAATGTTTTCAAATCAAAGATGTCCAATCGATGGAAATCATATTAAGCACCTCTCATACCAGTGAATCTGCAAATAATAGTACAACTGATTTTCAAGGAAAAGATGGAGACCTTCAAAAGAAAATTATGCGTATCTGAAGCTGTCTGCAGATCACCAGTGTCATAATCACCAACATTTTCAGAATATGAATAGCCAACTCCAGATGGTGAATCCAGATAGATAATATTTGATACCTGGTTTCAAAATAATAATATAATCGTTAGAATTTGATTTCTAATTGGATTGACAAGGAAATCTTGCAATTTCATTGTTACAGACGTTCTATAACTCTTGGCCATTGAATTCATAGAACTTAATCGAATATAAAAGTAAGTTTAATGAGTGGTTCAACCCAATGATATCTTCCTAAGATTCTTCCTCTTTGATCACGAAACTGTGTTTACAGGTTTCCACGTATTGTAATACGATTGAAATAATTGAAATGTACAAAACATTGATCAAATTTTTTAGAATGAATGAATCAATGAAAATAAAACTCTGTACTAGAAAATTTGAGCTGTATACTTATAAACTTAATCCATATAAAAATATTAGTGAAAATAACCTTTGACCAGGAGTATGGATTAAGTTGTAGGCTGGGCAAACTTCCATTCTTTCCAGCTTCGAAGTTAAAGGGACCTGCACATGCACGATATTACTGTTAAAAATTGAGACTTTCTTAATTAGGATGTAGAACGTTTTCTTCTGTAAAAATTTGGACAGATCTCAGAATCATTTGGGTGTTGACATGACATACTGCAGTCTAACTCGAAAGATTAAACATCAACACTTCTTATTTCATTGACCAGATGTTGAAATAACGTGTTTGGCAAATTTTATCGGGACATAATCATCAATGACATGACTCAAGTATCAAAAAAATTGTTAGCAAGTTCGATATAATTATTTAGCTTACACGTCTAAAGTTATAAACAAATCGTTAATCTAGAAAGTTAACTCTTAACTAACCATGTTCGTATACGAAGCCATCAAAACTTGAGCATCCAGGACCGCCGTTCAGCCAGAGAACAACAGGATCTGTCGTTGCATTTCTTTCTGATGTAATGAAATAGTAATACAGGTATTTTCCACTAGTCTCATCTATCTTTATATATCTACACAGCACCAATATAAATAAATAAATAACATCATTGTAAACACATTAGAATAATTATACAAGAAATTTCGTGGTCACCGTAATTGAGATCATGTTCAGAGGGGAATCAGTCGCAGAATTTTAACTTCAACGCATTTCAAACTAGATGACATTAAAATAAATATAGATGAAGATTATCCCTACCCTCCATAGTGATCTGAAGGAAGATTGCCACTGTAGCCAGGCACAGATGTGATTCGTGCATTTGCTGGAGCTGCTTCTGTGTAGGCTGTATAGGACTGCAAAGCGACCAGTACAAGAAGGTAACATGTCCAGACACTTTTTCCAAAATCCATTGTGAAAGCGGCTTCAATATGTTTCTCCAAATACGGAAATCCTGCTGCAACAAAGAAAATTTAGCCATTACTCTTCAGAAGTTTACACCATATGCAACAAATTTTATCCAACCAACCTCGAATTCGTATCATTTCCTTAAATAATACTTAGTTTTAGACAAAGTTAGCTGCAAACAAAAGATTTAATGTCGTTATAAAATATGCTTTGTTCGAACATAAAAATTTAGCATCAGATTCTAAAACTCAACGACTTTAGCAAATTCCGAAATCTTAGAACAATCGAGTATCATTTTAAGCTTCAAATAGGTATTTTCGGGCTCCAAAGACTGAACTTTAGCTCAAGGTACATTAAGACCGTACATTTCTAATTCTATCTTTCCTCAGAAAATTCCTCCCATAGAGTAATAATAAACATTGCGTCCAAATAAAAATGAAAATGTACCTAAATTTAACTGAAAGTACAAAATTGAGTAATTATTGACAATAAAGGAATTTTTGCCAGACTGTATTTATCTTCCTGTCGGAGAAATAATAAACATCGACTCCCAGAAAACATGAATTTTAGCTCAAAGGAATAAGGTAAAGTACTCCGATCTCATGTATCCTAAAGCTTAGCTGACATGTGAACTCGAGTTTAAGAATTTTCTCTTAATTCCCATAAATACTTCGATTCTTTACATCCTTGAAGAAGCGATGATAATAGACATTAAACCTGTTGATTTGCAGTACTCTTCCTGTTAAAGGATTGTTCGGCTGAAAGCTTACCTCTGAATTCAGACTTTCGATTGTTAGGTTGAAAGTCTACCTCTGAATTCAGACTTTCGAGGTAATCTTGGCTGAATCTTGAACTTCTAATATAGATCTTTCCAATCCAGTTGACGTAGTGGTGAATTCTGCGTGTTAAAAATGTTTTTCTGGTCCAGCAAGAATGTTTGTCGGCTGAGACACGCAAAGAGCCCGGCGAATGATTTATTTATTGGAAAGTAATCGATCAAGGCTTAACTTGCACACAAAATCGAGCACGATAAGCAATTCCCGATATTATTTAGCTCTTTCAGAAGGCCCGCCGGATGCAGTGCGCAAGCATTTGAGCACGTTTCTGAAGGATTGACTTATCTTTACACCAAAGTAATCATTAAATAAACAGGATGAAAAATTGTTGGACGAATACAGGAAATACTGCTTCAAAGTAATCGAGATTGAAATTGAGCCGTGGACAAAATAAATTGTAGAGAATACCGGAGGCCAATTGAAGGCCAGACTTCAGATTACTTCATTATTAAGCTGAAACCTAAGAATAATGCTAATCCACTCCAAACCTGAATTGAACAAAGAATACTGCGGCACTAATTAAGATGAGAACCGTTTCCAACATAACTTCAAAAAAGTAAGCTGAAAACGTGTCGTATATAAATACGGACCCGTTTCTTGAAAATCGTTCGAATGTGCTCGACTTTTATACCAAAACGATCAGCACTTCAATTGTATTCAGAAATTTCTCGTCTGTTCAAGAACTGCCCTGCGTCATGAGGCATCGTCTATAAGTCAGTTACGGACACTAAAATTAGACGATTCTACCAATAATTTAATCAGTTTTGACGCGCCTATGATTATCTATGATTTCGTATACGACTCTACATATCACCGTAGTGTAGTTATGCATCTAAACTCCAGAAAGAGATATTTGTGATGCGCTGGAGCCGGTGGGGGCTCTGGTTGGTGGTAAGTCGAGGCGAACGTGCTCTAGTGATGGCCAAACTCTGATGGGTATGTGGTGGCAGAGACGACGCACCAAACAGAACAAATTACAGAAATGTCATGATCAATCTTCAGTGACGGTTCGGAATCATGACAAAGTGGTAGTGTTGGAATTATGACCATTTCATCATTTCGTTTTTGTGTGTGGTAATGATTTTTATGCTAAAATAAAATATGGTATTGAATAATTCATACAAGAATGTCATAGTGACTGTAACAATGAAATATCTAAGTGGAATACATTTTTATTTTTAAGTAGAAGAATGGGTAGTTGGATTTGCAAGTACAGTATCAACCTCTACCACTGTAATTTTTAAGTTTTATTCCCATAGTTATTTTTATAACTTTTAACTGAACCACATTCCTAGCTCATCGAATCTCTTGCAATATAATTTTTCACTTTCAATGATAGAATTTCTGTCCACAAGTGGTTTTGTAATTCTTTTTCCAGTGGATGAACACAAATTTGAGCCATTAGAGTGTTATTAACAATATCTCACATAGTATTACACTATTTTAAAATAGATTTGGTGAATTTCCAATGAATAAACACAAATGTGAGCAATTAGTGTGTTATTAAGAATATCTCACATAGTGTTACACTATTTTAAAATAGATTTGGTGAATGCACATGTGTGCAATAGTGCTTCTATGTGTTAATAATATTGCTTTTCACCATTAAAATTAAAGAAATAATAAGACAAAGCATATCTAAATCAAACATAATATTCAACATAAACATAAGATAATGAGGCATGTCATGGTTCCAAAAAAAACATATAAATTTTTTATAATTTAATTAATATAATTAGTAAGACACAATAAAAACATTATAATAAGTACTTATAATGTTTAATTTATTGAAGCTTAAGTGTCTATTTGACAATGCTTCAAAATCTCATGATCCAATTATCAATCTGGAGTGTGAAATAACACCCAAGGGTATATTTTCCATTTAACTAATACAACTACCTTCAAAAGAGTTCCCCCAAGTAGGGCTCACTCTTCTCATGTAAAGGTGAATTTACAAGTGTACAAAATAATGTAAAATTATATTAGATCCCTTTTTCTTTTTTCATTTTATTATTGAATTTAAATGCCATTTTCTCAATTTTTTTCCCTTTCAAAAGGCTTCCTAAGCTCTAGGATATAGTGGTCGTCCCCATTAAGTCACGAGACCTTCCTGTGAATGTGATTCCTAATATTTATATTAATGTCTTAACTTTTAAAAATTACTCTTTCCAAAATATTGACGTACAAGAAACATCATAATCATAATCAATATCACCATAACATGAGGTATGTTGTCCATGCATATAATGTTAACCACCATGTAACAAGAAAATAAATAATTATTAATGATAACCAAATGTTATATAATTATTTATTCAAATTGGATTATTATTATGTTGTCCATGCATATAATGTTAACCACAATGTAACAAGAAAATAAATAATTATTAATGATAACCAAATGTTATATAATTATTTATTCAAATTGGATTATTATATTTCTTTCATCAACATCGATGCTTTTAGGGTGGAAAAATCAAATAAATTAGTTTACAAGGGAAATTTAATAGTGGGATCCAATTTTGAGAATTTGGGTTAGAAACCTTCTGGGGCTAATTTGAGGTTTAAATGACGTTTTCTTTCTTAGGGGGGTGTGGTGGCATTCCACGTAAGTTCCACATCTCCTGATGTTATTCCACACTCGAAGAAATTTTCAATGGTGTAACAATCTGTTGTGTTATTCAACAACCCCCCCCCCGCCCATTTATTAATATAATAGCTAATATTCTATCAATAAATGGGGAACCTTAAAAAATCCTTCCAAAAAACAAATTTAGCATTTAGACTCTTTCTTTTAAAATTTTGGAATAAATCAAGATATCAAATCAAAACCCTTTGAAAAACTAGCAATACTCGCATTTTTGCATATCGCTGGACCAAGTGTGTCAAAAGTCCTATTAACAAGAAAAACATGTGAAATGCGATTTAAAGGAATCACCTTGCTTAACCTAGATATCATTATGATTTTTCATTAAAAACTAGGTCCTAAGGCATTTCTTCTCAAAATAAAGCCAATACCGCATATCACAATTCACAAAGGCCGCACCCTCATTAAGTATGTTGAATCATGCGAAATGCGATATTGCAATGCAACGGTTAACCTTATTGCATCACGTCAGAAATACTTAAGAAAGGTTTGGAATCTTACAAACCACATGATGTTGTGAAATGCGATAAAAGCCCAAACCCGATTGGAGCCTATGTTATAAAGTAGCACTTAAGTTCGCTACGCAAATGAAAAACATTTTGTAAGGTAAAATCCCATTAAACAAACTACGCTTTAAAAAACAATAAAGAACATCCCACATCTCGCATCCTGCATAAAACTAAGGAACTTTAAAGAAAACGAACAATCAATACGCGATAAAGCGATTTGCGATATTGCATCGCAACTGCAAAATCGACATTTTCGCAAATCAAAGCTCGTAACCTTAAAAAAAATTCTTCCCATTTTACGATGCAAAACATTAATGAGCAATAAAGGTAGCTATAACAAATCATTAGTGGGCATTTAACATGGGTTAATGGCATTTATGTTTGAAAAGTGGCTCGATGTGATATGATATATTTTCACCTGTGTTTAATTAAAACACCTTTCTTGTCACCTTTTCAAGGTTATCTGTATCATTCATTCTTATCTTCATTCTCACTTGTGTCTATCTAATAGCTTCTTCTTTGCTCCATTTCAAGAAAAATCTGTAGCAAGAGTTTTTAGGAGCAATGACGAAGAAAGGAAAGGTTGTCGCATCCGAAAAATCAGAAATGATCCCTCTATTCTCTGATACTACATGCAGTAGAGGCAGAGGAACTTCAACATGGGAAGCCATGCATGATTTTTTAGAAGAAGAGAAACCAAGGCCTCTAGTAGCAAAGGCCACAGTTAATGCTCATGTTTCCTCTGACACCTCTTACTTCGAGACAACATTCTCATTTCTACACTGCATAGTTGCAAGGCTGAAGATAATCCCATACACAGATATGGTCAAGTAGATAATTTATGTAGTGGATGTCTCGAACAAAGAATTCAAGAATAGCAAGCAGGAGGTTATGGGATCTTTTTTAGCAAATAGCCTATGGCTTATGTACAATCTACTAGACCCAAAAGTTCTACAATAAAAAGTTCCTCGAGAAATTTGCTAAGGAGAATGAAGACCCAGTAGACATTACGCGGACCTGGACATAAAACGAAAGCAAGATCAAACAGGATAAGACAGGTACGTATTCGACAACATCTATCTCTCCCCCTTATAATTTTGCAGCAGCCATGCTATGTAGATTGTTCCGTAAGCCCAATAGTACCAAATTTTCCCCGAAGTAGCTTCCATTAATAGAAGAAATTGTGAATGCAACAGTATTGAATTGGGCTCAAATTTTGTCTGATAATTTGGCGAAAGCCATTATGGAGTATAGGAGAAAGAGGAATCCCTCTTTAAGGGTTTATCCCCAATTTTCATGAGTGCCTTTGTAATGGACACAGTCTGTTTTAGCTCTAAATTTCCTATTATGGGATGGAAGTGGACTATGCAAGATCCGCTTCCTATCCATGTGTACCATAAGAGTTTGTGGGAGTTTCAATTTCACCCCCATTTTTACAAGATTTGTCAAGGAGTTATGCTACCCATCCATAAACAAGTCTACAACACAACCGCCCCTAGGTTTTCCAAAGAAGATGAAGTGGATATTTTGCCTCTATTCAGATGGTTTGGGGAGGATACATCTACCTATATCAGAGTATTTGGGAGCATTGATTCACCGCATGTCCTCCCATACTATGTCCCTGGCAAGTTAATGGCTAGGGAGATAGCCTACCAAACAGTAGGGGAAGCTGGGTTGATAAAAGGGTTGAAAGAGTAGAAGAGGTCTATTTGGCCTACATTTCCGTTGCAATGTGGTGCATTTTCACTACATGGTTTTGGACATGCATGCAAAGAGGCAGATATTATGAAATATATGAAATTAGCTACATTTTGAGGAAGGCAGTATGACCCAAATGGCACTGTTAAGTGCTTCACTACTATGGTGAAAGTGAAATCGTTCACCCATGAGGAAGCCACCTTCAACGACCTCTTCCTAGAAAAAGAAACATTTTTAGATGTGATGCATATGGCATCACTACTTTTTGCCCTAAATGATGTTGAATCCTTCCATGTGTATAGAGAGAGGAGATTATTGAAGGTCCCATTGGACCTGCTACATATTGAAAAAATAAGGGAGCCAACTCCCAATGTAAGCTTAGAGGATGGTTCCAAAGAAATCTCCACAGAGAATTCTGAAGCAGAGACCTAGGAGAGATCTACTCATGAGCCAGAGCACTTAGAGCAACAGTCTCAAAATGGGGGAGGCAATAAAAGTAAAGAGTCCAAAATAAACATGGTTAGGACCACAGAAGAAACAACCGAGCAAACATCAGTAAAGAAATAGGAAGAAATTCACTCTACTTCTACTCAGTCAGCAAAACCCCCAGTTATTGATTTGGAAAAGTAATAGGAGAATTTCAACAAGAAGATTCATATAGATAAGCAAGCATCTGAGACACAGACACCATAGCATAAGTCAACTCATGAAATAATAGTGGAGAAAACTGTAGTCACTCAAGATGTTGAGCTCATTCCTGCCACCCCGACTCTAGAATTTATTTTGAAAATTAAGGAAATTCCTCCAGTAGACGTGTTTTATTTTCCTACCCACAGAGTTGTCGTTAAGAGATAGAAGAAGAAGAGGAAGCTATATGTTTTAGCTATTACGATTCCTAACAATGAACCAATGGACATTGTATGGAAAGACGCGCCCATGGACATATATGAAAACCTCACAAGACGGTTGCAATATACAGGGGCCTATGCCACGACAACTATTGACAAAGTGACAGAGGTCCAAATGTTGATTTGAGAAAAAGAACAAAAGATTTTGCTGTTGGAACAACAATTAGCTTAGGTGAAATCCAATCAACAAGTAGAATTACAAGTAGCCCAACTCGAGTAGGAATTTGAACAAATGCAAATACAACATCAGGCCAACCTAGCTAAAAAAGATGCACAAATACAAGCCATGATAGATGAGTACAAATACAATCTACAAATTGATGAGTTCATGAAGGAAGCACTGAGTCTTAACTCCAAACTAATGCAACAAAAGGAAGTCCTATGCCAGAAAATCTTGCAAATAAGTCCTTATTGCGAGATCAGTGATAAGTTAACAAGCCAAGTTGTTGACATGAGACTTGAGTATGACAAAATCCATAAAAGGGTTTCTAACTTTATCACCTAGCAAGAATTAGAAGGAGGGAGACAGGTTGATTTTCCAAAGATGGAGGAATTGCATAAAGACATCTTGTGGATAGATTGGGATTCACAGCTCAACCATGCAAAAAGGGAAACACTGGTCATGGTAGCAGCAAGAAACAACATCATAGAAGCCATCAACGAAACTTTGCATGGTGCCTAATTGGTTGGAGAATCTATACCAGGATTTCTTCGAAATACCAAACAGTTAGAGCAGCAATGGAGGTAGGTGGCAAAAGAAAAGGAGGAGGTAATCATACAAATGGGAAAGATAAACTGGGAAGCATACTAGCAGTTCTTGGTAAAACCATACTGCTAGTGGATGACCTTGTGATGCTTAACTACCTCCACACAAAAAATGGTGCCAGGTGATAGACGCTATATTTCCTGGGCAGTTGAAATATGCGATTGTCAAAATAACATAGCTCAAGCCTATGATAGATATTTATGATCTCAAATATCAAATGCAAAGGAGTTAGTCACTTAGTTTTATTTTTATTTTAAATTTATTTCTGCATAATCTCATGCAGGTCGTTTAAATCTCCTCGACCATTTTTGTAATAATCTATTTTAGGACCTATAGTTTAGTGTTTAAACCCCTCATGCATTTATAGAGGGGTCCAAAGATTTTATCAGAAACATTCTTCAAAACATGCACTTCTGTACCTTTGAGGAGGTTCTGATGGAATGAATGGAACATGATCTATTTTCTCTGAAATGTGTAGCATGCTCTAATGAAATGCACTTTTGTATTCTTAGAATATGTTGGATTGATTTGAATTAGGTCAATATTGCTGAAGCACATGAACAAGACTCATCATATATGGTACTTTTATCTTACGATCTTGTTTGATTTATGTATCATGCAATAATCCTTCTTTCAATTGTTTTATGTGTGAAAGTCTGAATTACAGTTACATTATTTCACTTTTGTATGATGTTGGCTTTGACTCTATTTTGAATACATGAACTATTTATATGTGATATGTCTTTCACAATCATTTTGGCTAACTATTTATCCAAAACGATTATTGTTAAACGATTTCACTTTATATTTTAGTTGAATGATCTTTATTACCAATTTCTATAGGACATTATTGTAAATCACATACTTTATTTAATTCTCGGGTATATTTATATTCAAATAGTGTTTAAACTAGGATATATGCATGTGTTTAGTAGTTTAGATTAGATTACACTTAGCTTAATCATTCCCCCGTAACATCATATATCACCCAATCAACACTATCAAAATCTCTTTTGGGAAGCTAGTCCCATTCTCCTCAGTCGAAGCCACTACACCAATGGAAAAGGAGTTGCTAAACAAGGTATAGACTAGGTGGCTTTCCCCCATGTTGTAGCAATGATTTTTGAGGCTTCAACACAATCATGTCAATTAGAATTTGAATGAAAAAGTTATGCCTATTGAAAGTTGATCTGTCATGATTAATAAACATATTTCAAAAGGATGTCACATCAGTCCCCATTACTCATGGCAAAGGGGCTAGCCACACGGGTCATATGAATAGACTATAGAAGGGATGGATTGTAACTCATATTGAGGGTTGAATGGGTCGAATTCAACCAATATCTAGTTTTCAAGTTGTGCTATAACTAGACCACTAGGAGGAAAAGGGGTTTCATTCTATTCAAGTTCATTTTGTCCCGTAGTATAGTAGAGTAGCTAAGGGTGGAGATAGAAAGAGAGAGAGCGAGAGAGAGAGAGAGAGAGAGAGAGAGAGAGAGAGAGAGAGAGAGGGTTCATCTCTTGTAGCAGCCATTGGGCCACAAGTCACACTCCTTTTTACTTGCATCATTTCCATTCAAAGAAAGAGAAAGAAAATAAGCCTCACCTTACCAATAGGTATTATTTAGAAAGGGTTTCCTAGGTCATATCTCACATCATTGTGATGTTTTTTTTTTTTTCCATTGTTCTTTGTTTTCTATATTTCATGTATTGCATGAATAATGAGAGAAATTAGTAAATTAATAAATTTAGAAATATAAGGAAAATCAACCCTCTTAGTATAGGTTTCATAATTTAGTGTATTTTTATCAAATTCGTTGTGAGGGAATGTCCATTGAAATATCCATGATAGTTTGCATATCTTAGTCGTATAATAGAAGCTTTATTTTGGTATTTTATGGGAAACTCCAAGTGATATAGATTAACTTAAGAAAAATGTCATAAAACCCTAGCGATGACCGAGGAATTTAGTTTTAGTAACCCTTGAGATCTGATTGAGAAGTGATTCTCAAGGCTGGAAGTGTAGGTCACAACTATCATATGAACCTCCTTATTGCATCTTGATGAGTGCTCAAATTTACATCATTTCAACACCCATACAATACCTTTTTGTATAGATTTTTCTTGTTTACACATTTTGATACCCTTTTGGGTGCATTTTTTTGGTCAAGATATAATTATCCCCTTAATATGCCATTTCAATACTTATTCTTATACATTTTTTAAGAGATTAATGCCTTTCTATGCCAACAATGGTATGAATGAATGAATTTGCATATGTACCTTTTGAGCATGGGTGTTGCAACTCTCTCAATATGTGTTGCAATTTTCCATGGGTCATATAAGTGCTACAACTCCAAGGTATGAGTTTCTACAACTCTTTGCTTGATTATACTTGTTGAACTCTAAGATCCTACCTTTCATGTTGCAATTCTAGGTTATTTCCACCATAGCTACAAATTCTCGTTGTTAACACTTTGCTATATTTGTTGTTGCAAGTCTCAACTTCCTATTGTTGTGGCTGTACCTCTTTGTTGTTGTTGTTGTTGGCATTATGATACAGGTATGACACAAGTGTTGTCCTTGATGGAAACTCTCTCAGATGAAAGATCACAGTATAGCAGGTAAACAAAAAGAATGAAGAAGAAAGGTATACACAGGTTCACTATATACCAATTCAAGTATACACACATGTTCACTATATATAAAGTTGCGTATAAGAAAAGGTATACATAGGTTCACTATATACCAAGCCACATATACACGTAGGTTCACTATATACAAAGGTGCATATAATGTACACACGCACTTTCACAGAAGGAAAGGTGCGTACATGTTTGAAAACTAAGTTTTGGTCCGTGGTATTTGGACCATGGTATTTTGGTATTGGTCCATGGTATATGGTCCAAGGTATTGACCCCATGTATTGGGTCCATGGTTTCGGTCCTAGGTATTGAGAGAGGCATAAACCTATATAAGAAGAAGAATATCATTAGGCCAATGTACAAGTGTTCAAGTGATGAATATCTGCTTAAGTGTAAGATTTGTTATGCAGGTTATGGGTATGTGATGCTTTGCTAAGGATGCACCTATGTAGCAAATGAAGGTTGGTGGATCGGGATCATGAAGACTAAAATGCATTATTATTATATGGTATGATCATGAATATTTTAGATCTGAATACTGACACATGTCTCATCCTTTATATCTGATGATTTGGGTATATCTGAAGTACATAATTGCAGTGAAGCTATAAGTAATTATTTTCAAATCTGTATGCTGGTTCCTTTTGGTGAAAGGGTGTATACATGTTGGTTCGACATAGACAAGTAGCGTATACATTATGAGATTTGATATTTAAGGATGATGTTGGTTCTAGTGGTTGTTGTAGAGTTCTGGATTCTGCTTTGTGTTCTAGTGACTATGTTTTGATGACAGGGTTTCAGTGATTTAGTTTTTAGGTGATTCAAAGATTGATGATGCAAATATAGTTGATGGTTGTATTGCAGTGGTGATTGATTTTGTATTGATGGATCCACTCTGAAAATGTATGAAACGTGGTCGCTGGAAGAAAAGAGAAGGTCGTAGCCTTCTATAGGCTGGCGCCTACGTGCTAGTAAATATATCGGCTAGTACAAGAGCTAAGGGGTTGTAGCTCCCTTCCAATAGAAGCTGGACAATGAGAGAAGGTTGTAGCCTTCTGCAGGTGGGTTCCTGCATACTAGTATGAGTCTGCGCCAGTGCCAGATTGTAAACAGGTTTTTCTTATCTTAAAGCAAACAATAGCAGGTGGTTTTTATCTCGCATTGGGTTTCCATTTTATATCATGGTGTTCATGTATGTCTCTTATGTGTGATGATCTATTCTGTTTTTACTACACCTCGTTACTGTTTATATGGTTAATGATGTTCTGATGCGCTGATTAAAGATCAACATATGATGAGTTAACTAAATCCTAAGGTTGCTCTATATGTGCTAGTTGCATTAAACACAGTTGCCTGTACATGCGAGTTCCATTAACTGAAGTAGCGCATATGGATCTGGTTACGGAAATGAAAAACTTATTGATTTGATAATACTTAATCACCCTCCTCCCCCCAGTATTATTTCCAACAATTGGTATCAGAGCAGGTCCTTTGGTAGAAGCTTGATTGCTTGAAGGAGATCCGTAGAACAATGGGAAAGAAAGCACGTCAAAAGAAGAAGACAGCTCAAAGGAATAGTGATAGCCCGCCGTTAAGTGGAAGTAAGTATTCAAATTCTGAATCACCTCATATTGGAGATGAACAAGCAAATGAAACATTAGATAAAATCATAGATCAACAAGATCTATTCAACAAAAGGGAGAGTGCCCTCAAAGAAGAAGTTATCAGCTTAAAAGCTCTGATGGAGTGTGTCTTCAGAGTACATCAAATGCTGCAAGAGCAGAATGAAGAACAAGAAAATGAGATTCTCAAACTACGATAACAAGTGGAAGAAGGAAGAAAGTCTGAAGAAATCTTGAAGAAGCAATATCTGGAAAAGGAAAACCAACATCATGTTGAGGTAAATATCTTGAAAGGTAAATTATAAGAAAAAGATAAACTATTACAATTTCAAGACAGTACGAAGATTTTGGATGATATTCTTAGTAGTCAAAGGTTGCTTGCTATCAAAACTGGTCTTGGTTTTTATGAATCTATTGAAGGTGAATCTAGCTCACAAGGTGAGGCAAGGAACTCTAATACAAAATCTGAAATTCTCAACAAGAAGATGAGAGGTCAACCCCATCAACAACCAAATAAAGAAAGTCTTCAAAGAAAATCCTTTACTCCTAACAGTAGAAGTGATAGACGGTTATTTCCTCCGATGAATAATGTTGCATGTTTTATATGTCATAACTTTGGGCATGTTGTAGCCAGATGCAGAAGTAGAATGGTTCAAGACCATCACACAGAAAGATAATCACGTTCCAGGTACTTTAAGGGATACTTTTTTGCTTGCAATCTGTTTGGTCACAAAGACATTGACTACTATAGAAGGAATATGAAATATATAAGATGTTATGCATGTAACAAGCTTGGACATATATCAAAGGAATGGAGGAGAAGATTTTTGGCACCATACCAAAAGGAGAAAACATCATCACAGTCGAAGATATGGAAGAAAAGGGAAGTACAATCAGAAAGATGTTGCATAACAGAGTATACAAACATGACATATTCAGAGGGAGCTAAAGGTGTGGAACCTCAGTGTTCTAAATATCATACGCAAGTTTCATAAAAGTTGTGTGTATACGTGAGTTTGAGGCTACACAGTCACGTATATGTTAGTTTGAGGAAGAGCAGTGGGACAGACTCAGGAAAAGGGTCTGATATGGTTCAGTCAATTATTTTCTCTATTAGATGGTGGTTAAAATCTGCTCATGATGTGTGGAAATGTGTTGGTACTGATAAGATGATTATTTAGAATTTCTTAACTTGATGTATATCTGATTGATGATGATGCATTGATACTTCTTATATGCATGATTAGATTTGACAGTGAACAGATGGAACAGGTTCAGGGGGAGTATATGCTTCGAATAATGTATTGTTCACATTATGGTTAGAATTCTTTGGTGATGATGCTTATGTGGCTGAATGATACATCTTACTATTTATTGTTGGTTGGCCAAGAGAATGGTATTGTAGGTTACAGGTCTAGATGTTGGTGGTGCAGATCATATGTGGTGTACGATATTTGCTGATGACTATCATGGTCTTGTTTAGATTGCTGGTCATTTTTATAAAAGTCATGTATAAACATTTTGTATATCCCCACTTGGTTGGGAGATTGATGTATGAGCCATTGGTGATAGGAAGGTCATACTCACTTAGTTGAGTTGTAGAGTCATGTTTTTTTTGAAAAATATTCTTGCAGACTCGGCATGTTCTCAGGGGGAGCATGAATAGATTGATACATCTTAGCATGAAGAGGGAGCTCAATCAAAGATTTCAGCATGTACTCAGGGGGAGCTCAATCAGAGATTTCAGCATGTACACAGGGGGAGTATGGACAACAAACTATATATCAAGGGAGAGAATATCTTGGTCCTCCTTTTTCCCTTAATGTCAAAGGGGGAGAGTGACTTGGTGTGGTTGTTGTCATCAAGTCTAAAGGGGGAGATTGTTGGCATTATGATCTAGGTATGGCACAAGTGTTGTCCTTGATGGCAACTCTCTCGGATGAAAGACCACAGTATAGTAGGTAAACAACAAGAATGAAGAAAGAAAGGTATATGCAGGTTCACTATATACCAAGTCGCGTATACAAGTAGGTTCACTATAGACAAAGTCGCATATACGAAAAGGTATACAGAGGTTCACTATATACCAAGTCACATATACACACAGGTTCCCTATATACAAAGGCATGTATAATGTACACACTCACTGTCACAAAAGGAAAGGCGTGTACATGTCGGAAAACTAAGTTTTGGTCCGTGGTTTTTGGACCATGGTATTTTGGCATTGGTCCATGGTATTTGGTTGGAGGTATTAACCCTAGGTATTGGGTCCAAGGTTTCGGTCCTACATATTGAGAGAGGCCTAAACCTATATAAGGAGAAGAAGATCATTAGGCTAATGTGCAAGTGTGCAAGTGATGAATATTTGATGAAGTGTAAGATCTAGTATGCATGTTATTGGTATGTGATGCTTTGTTAAGGGTGCACCCATCTAGCAAATGAAGGTTGATGGATCAAAATCATGAAGACTAAAATGCATTATTATTATATGGTATGATCGTGAATAGTTCAGATCTGAATATTGACTATTGTCTTATCCTTTATATCTGATGATTTGGGTATATCTGACGTAGAAAATTGCAGCGAAGGTATAAGTAATTATTTTCAGATCTATACGCTAGCTCACTTTGGTGAAAGGGTATATACACACTGGTTCAACACGACCAAGTAGCGTATACATAATGAGAATTGATATTCAAGGTTGTTGTTGATTCTAGTGGTTGTTACAAAGTTCTGGGTTCTGCTATGTTCTGGTAATTGTGTTTTGATGATAGGGTTTCAGTGATTTAGTTGTTGGGTGATTCAAATATTGATGATGCAGGTATAGTTGATGGTTGTATTGCAGTGGTGATTGATTTTGTATTGATGGATCGAGTCTAAAAATGTATGAAACATGGTCCCTGGAAGAAAAGAGAAGGTCGTAACCTTCTGTAGGCTGGTGCCTACGTACTAGTAAATATATCGGCTAGTACAAGAGCTAGGGGGTTGTAGCTCCCTTCTAGTAGAATTTGGAGAACGAGAAAAGGTTGTAGCCTTCTGCAGGTTGGTGCTTGCATACTGGTATGAGTCTACACAAGTACAAGATTGTAAATAGGTTTTTCTTATCTTAAAGAAAACAGCAGCAGGTGGTTTTTGTCCCACATTGGGTTTCCACCTTATATCATGGTGTTCATGTGTGTCTCTTATATGTGATTATCTATTCTATTTTTACTCCACCTGGTTACTTTTTATATGGTTAATGATGTTCTGATGCACTGATTAAAGATCAACATATGATGAATTAACTGAATCATAAGTTTGCTAGATATATGCTAGTTGCATTAAACACAGTTGCATGTACACGCAAGTTCCCTTAACTGAAGTACCATATATGAATCTGATTATGGAAATGAAAAATTTATTGATTTGCTAATACTGATTCACCCCCCCTCTCAATATTATTTTTAACAGTAGCAACTCTTGATTGACTCTCACCATTGCTGTGACTCACACCACATGGTCGTTGCTACAACTCACTCAATATTGTTGTTGTAACTTTGAGAAAGTTCGTTGCAACTCTAGTACAACTTTATCAATGCATTAGTCAACTAAAAAACTATTACCTTTGGGCCAATTAGGTAAACAATAACTAATATCCGTGTGTAGGAAAATTAAAAGGTGAATAGATTTTTAGGAATTGATGAATGACTTAGTAGCCATCTATCATGCAGCTGATTGAGTCAGCATGTGCCCAATTGTTTCTATCTCAAGAAAGACAATGTACTAGGATGGAACAACCTAATTCTCATGGATTCCCATCAACTTCTTTGATCAAATTAGATAGAACGCATAATTTATAAAATCAATTCTCTCTTCAAGCTAGGGTAGTTAGCAATTGATCTAGTTGATTAATCAAAACAAGGTTCTTTATTGTAATTCCAAGTTCCTACAATTAAAGTCCATTTTCATTCCAATTCAATTAATGATGTGTTAAGTATCTAGTGCCTTATTTCTCCCATTAAGAAATTATAGACTAATAATTTGGTTTAAACAATAGGTTGTGACTTAAGATATTATTGCAACTCTTGTTGCTCCATCTCTATGTTGACAATATAATACTCTATTTCTTTACCAGGTTTCCAATTACTTCATTTTTAATTGAGTTCAACTTTCATCTTTTGAATTAGTCTTATTTTGTTTATGAGGAAGTGTGGCTTGATTGGTTGGGAATTATTGCACCATATTGCATGTGTAACTACATTACTATTATAGTAATCAATATCATCTCAACAACTGGAACGAGTCACCTTATATGTCTGTGTGATTTACATTCCTATTGTTATTAGCCCTTTTCCCACATTTGAGTTAGTTTCATTCATCCTTATATTGTTGACCCTTTTGCATAGCTTGTACCCTTGTTTCTAGCATTTTTGCACATGGACGTTGGTTTGACACATGCAATATGCTACCTCCCTTCATTCTAAGTGTATAATATTGGTTGTAAGTGTCAGATTAGTCCTCTATAACCCACACCCATCGAGAGTGTTCTATAACTACACATTACCTAGGAGATTAGATCAATGGATTTCCTTTATGACTTGGCTAATGGTGAATTTTTTGTAAGTTTCCTAATTTATCCTCCCCCTAAGTTTCTGTTAGGACATATTAATCCTCCCCATCAAGTTAGAGTACATCCTTCCAGTCCTTCATCGAGACATCATTCGGATTCTGACTCTATTGATTCATCCAGTTCATTCTTTGATTCCGCGTCTTCTCAACCCCATATCACCACCATGTCAAGCACCAACGCGGGTTTAGGAGACCAGGGTGGTAACCTAGGTACCAACCAGGGTACCCCCACCAGCAGAACCCCCACGGGTGTGGTCACTCCTACTCCCTTCCTTCCTTTTATGGATGTTTTGAGTCTCACCGATTTCAGCCAGGTGATCAATGATCCTCTTCTCCATGATCCCACTTGGTCATCTATGCCTACTAAACTCCGTTTAGACATCCCAATGTTTGAGTATAATCCTAGAGAAAATCCAACTAATCATGTTTTCTCCTTCCACTTGTGGTGTTCATCAAATTCCATTGTTGAAGATTCCATCCTTCTTTGTCTATTCCAATGCATGCTCACATGATTTTCTACTCAGTGGTATGTCAATCAACCTAGAGCTACTCATTCCACTTTTGTGAATCTTTCCATAGTTTTTCTTTCATATTTCCAGTTACCTCTCCCTTATGACACTGGTATCGAGTTGTTGACTTCTTTCAGTTAAACTTCTGCCACTCACCTATTTGACCATGTTCAAGAATACTGTAGAAGGAGGAGCATTTGTAAAACTCTTTAATTTGAAGACATCATCTATATGGATTGGTTCCTTAGATCGTTGTTTACTCCCATGGCCAAATATATCGCATCACACTCCTCCTAGTTTGAGGAAGATGCACTCCAAGTAGCCCTAAAATTTGATCTGATCTATGCCTAGTCAGGTTATGTTTATAGTGTCATCCCTGATTTGCCTTGTCCTGGTGTTGCTAATGCAGCAAGGGAATCTCATGCCACTGATGGCATAATTAGAACCATTTCACACCCTAAACCATATGGTTCACCTCAGGGAGGGACCAGTTCCACTTACAATTATCACTTGTCCCATCCTCCACAAGGCAAACCTTATCCAAGTCCCATCACACCATATGCATATCCCCATATAGATCAATAGATGCGAGGGCCAACTATTGGATCGCCTGTTTATCCCAATGTTGACCCATCTGATTATTATCAATATGCACCGCCTAATGCTCCAACTCCTCTGACACGAGCACCCCATCCCCCATGTTTGCTTCCCAACTACCACAATAGCCACCTCCTCCACAAGGTCAAGTATATTTTCAATAGAGCAGACGTAGTCACCTTAAACCCAAGAAAGGGAATAAGGGGAAGGGTAATCAGAACCAAAAGTCTCAAGGTAATCAAGACAACCAGGGTCCTCCACCCAATGCCCCTCAGGGTCCTCAACCTAATCCCGCAACCCAACAATAGGGTGTTCAGCCCAAGCAAAACAAGGGTCTTCATACGAACAAACCTTGTGCCTTTTGCAGTGTATATGGTTGTTATAATCATGAGAGTCCTCTTTTACCTTAGATGCATCAAGTATGGGAAGCTCAAGAAGCTACTTCTCGAGGATCGTAGCCCTACACTCCTCCTCCACCCCCTCCTTCATCTCATATAGCAATGCTTACTAATCCTTTCCATCACCAACGATACATAACTACCCAACCTACACAAGGTCAAGAAGTTCAACTAGATCCACCACCTAGTCACCATGATTATCACATTCTTATCATAAATTCTAATGAGGTCAATACCAAGCAAATCAACCTTAAGACTCAACCACGCCAATATGATAGGCCATCAGTTAAGTCAATGATCGAGTCTTAACTCCAAGTTTCCACTGATCCTATGCCATCATCAAATGGTACCTTACAGATCCCTTAGCCTAAGGTCGAGGTTATTGCCAAGATCCCCAAAGGTCCATTACATCAAAATTCTACTTCTACCAAAGCCGCCCATAAATATATCATAGTAGACGACTTGGCCCTATCCCTTTCTACCATGTCAACGCTGGAAGTACTCTAGAAATTCCCATCCCAAAGGAAAGCTCTACTATATGATTTGGTTGTTGTGGATCCCCAAGACAATTAGATGATTTTCTTTCATGTTGACAAGTTGGAAAATCCTCCTCTACCCTCATCCTCTGAATTTCAAATACCAATCTCCGTTAGAAACACCATTGTTCAATGGTGTGTCATCGACGGTGGTGCCTCCACCTGTGTGATGGATGCCAATGTTTGGAAGCAACTTGGTTCCCCTGACCTATCCCTGTACACCATCACTCTTCATGCATAGGATGGTTATCCTTCACATCCGCTTGACTTATATCACAATTGCCTAGTCAGATTTTCCATCAAAGTTATCTCTATTGGCATTGAAATCATTGATGCTCCCTTAAACTATAACAACCTTTTCAGTCATAGTTATACTTATGCCATGTCAGCTATCGCATCTGTGGTTCAACGTATGGTGTGATTTTCCTACAATGGAAAGATTGTCACCATCGATCAGTTGATGTACTATGACCCCAAAGCCCATAATTCACCTCAGTCCAACATTTCTTCCATGGCTAACAATAATTCTATCTCATCCTTCACCTATGTCTACCCAAGACTCTAAAAAGATTCCACTTTGCTTGGTGCTTATTATGGTCCACCACCTACTCCTTCTGAGCCTAGATCATCTAGTGCTTGCATGCTCCAAGCATCATGAGCTGCCAAAAATGATCTGATATGCCTTCACAGTAGACAACATTGCCAAAACTTGCCATTCCTATCTCAACCTAGCCTTTTGGTAGTACTCATCAAGGATCATCTCCTTCTCTTGGTGTATCTCCTAGTCCATTTTTTCCCGGCACTATTCCCCCAAGCCTTAACCATCTCGGAGCAATTCCTCTTGGCCATTATCCTTGTAGTCATATATCGTTCTTCTTTCCACATCCTAGAGTTTATTCTACACATGTTATAGCTATGTTGAGTTTACCCAACATTACCTTGTCAATTCAATCTAGTACATCGATCCTCCCTTAAACACTCCATCCAACCAACTTAAGCCTTACATTGCTTTGAACTTGGTCCAACTTGTTGTTCCTACCCCTACCTTTTCTTTAGTTCCACAAAAAACTCAACATGAACCTATTATTATTTCGAAATCATCTTGAGAGGGGGGGAAATCCCATAAAAAGGGAACTAAAGACAAGGCACTGCCAACAACTCGAGCTCCTCCTAAGCTGCCAAAGCCTATTCCTCCATGTGCTTTGTGTGATGTTGTTGGTCATGCCACCAATAATTATCCTGAACTCCCTCATATTAAAGATGTAGTCTCTGATACCTTTCTTGATTCTAGCATTCCTGTGGTCCATGTCACCTTACCTAAGTCAGTTAAGAAGAAAATATCATTACACATGAATCACCAATGTGCTTTGTGTGATAATTATGGCCGATATTCTCATCATTTTATCTATCTTAAATATTTTCATGATACACTTCAAGTTCTTAGTGAATTAAAGCTCAGTCCAGTGAGTCCACCTGTCCTCTACCTGCGGATTCTTGTCCCACTCCTACACCGGAACAAGATGTCTCCCAAACACCCATTGTGATCGTTCCTCTTGATGTCGAGATGACAGATAGTACTACCACCATTCTCTACCTATCATCATCCATGAGATCGATGCATTGGAACTCCCCTGATGTCTCCTAATGTGATTCTATTGAACCTTTTTCAACAAATACCTTGCTCTCAACATTAGTAGATATTCCATCTACTAGTCATATGTCTCCCACCCTTGATGATGCATATGTGAACCTTGTCTCTAATGAAGATGCTTCATGAATATCTTCTCTGTTGGGTCCCTATAATACTATTGATTACCCCATTACTATGGTAGTTGTACCCCTTATCAATATTGTTGTGCCCCTATTGCCCCCATATTGTTATTACTGTACCCCATAGAATCCCTCTATTGTTATTTTTGTGGCTTTATATTATATGTTAGGGTCGGCTGGGTTATATTTGCTCCTTAGACTCCATATATAGAAAGGAGGTTTTGTCATTTGTATCATCCAAGAATTGTTCATTTATGTAATGTAAAGGAGGTTTCCCCTTCGAAGAGGTTGAATTCTAAGGTGTTGATCTATCTTTTCTATCTTTTCTTAAGCAGGTTTCGTAACATTTGGTATCAGAGCCAAGTTCTAGGGTTTCGCTACTCCAAATAGTGACGTGTGGCACTTCATACAAGTTCGCTCTTCTCAAAAGGTCTATAATCAGGTCACTGTGGGAGATTTGGCATACCTCTTCATTGGAGAATCCAACTGGGGTCATACTAGTGGCATTGGAAAGAGGACACAGAGGGCTACCACAAGTCGCAATTTCAGAACTGGATGTTCTGAAAGTACAGAGATACATCAGAGGCAATATCGAGCTCCTACAAAGAAAAAAAGTTGTGTAGATTTTTTTAAATTTTTGCTTAAGATTGGTTTCAAAAATTATTTTGAAGGAATTCAAAGGGATAGTAGAGCATTATTATCAGTAACTGATGCCCTGAGGAAAGAAAATGCAAACACCTAGTAAGGAACCTGAAAGCTCTAGCATGACTCATGAAGAAGAGGAAGAAAT